>JADRCH010000056.1:2166504-2204655 GCA_019843965.1 Rhynchomys soricoides | reverse complement strand
TCCTCTTCTTCTTCTTCCTCTTCTTCTTCTTCCTCTTCTTCTTCTTCTTCCTCTTCCTCTTCTATCTTAGCCTTTTTGATGGAAGTAAGGTAAAATCACAATATAGTTTCAATTTGCCTTTCTCCAATAGTTAAAATTTTGAATACTTTTAAATTGTTTCTTAGCTTGTAAATGTTCATTGCAATGAGTCATTGGTCTAATTTGAGGCCCCCAGTTTCTGTTACATTATCAATACTGAGTCCTCACAGCAACTCCTCTCAGATGTGCTCTTCCTCCTGGTTTGGTTTGTGTGTGATGGAGATCCAGATGCTTTTGATTTGGAGGAATGGCCTTTGCATGCACTCCAGATGGGCAATATATGGTATATTGTGTTACATACTATGACACACTACAGCTTCCAAGATGAGATTTTTACTTTAGGACAATGGGGCATGGTTGAAAGGGCATGCATAGGGCAGATATAAACTGATGGCGAGATGAGTTGGATTAGGGTACGTGGTGTGAAATTCACAATCTATAAAAAGCTAAAGTAGTGTTTCTTAGCTGTACTTCATCTTTTATTTATTCATTTATTTTATTTGCTTTCTGATTATTCTTTTCATTGTAAATCGATGTTTTTCATACAATTTATTCTGATTACCCTTTCCCACATTGTCTCTTCTCAGACCTTCCCCACCTTCTCACTCTTCCAACGTCAAGAACACTTTTTTATCACTTTAGAAAGCAAACAGGCAGTTTAAAAAAACAGAACAGAACAAAATAAACAAATGATCTCAGGGGAAGAGGTTGACATAGGAAGCACAGACTCGTGCAGAGACACATGCATACACAGTACTTTCTCAGATCTATTTAGATCTATGATCCACTCTTCCCCCTTTTATTGAAAATAGATTATTTTCTCATACGATATATCTTGATTATGGTTTCTCTTCCCTCAACTCCTCCCAGTTCGTCCCTACCCTCTCTCCCCTCCAGATCCACTTTCTTTCTGTATCTCATTAGGAAAGAATAGGCTTCAGAGAGATAATATTAAAATACAACAAAATAAAAGATAATAAATTAAAACAAGTGAGAGAAGGCAAACCAACAGAAAGAAAAGAACCCAAGAGAAGTCTCAAGAATTAGTGGCCTATCCAGTCACACATTTAGGAATCCCATAATAAACTGAACTGGAAGCTATAATGCATAGGCAGAGGGTATACAATATATCCTTGTGTAGACTCATGCAGGCCCTGTGTTTGCTGCTTCACTTTCTGTCAGTTCACTTATAGAGCACCCCCGCTTTTCTACCCTCCATCCCCTCTGGCTCCAACACTCTCTCAATCTCTTCTTCAGCTGTACTTCCTGAGCCCTGAGTGGAAGGATTTGGTAGGGACATACTGTTTAGTGCAAACTGTTACAAAGTCTCGCCTTATCAACAAAATATCTGGTCTTTGTATTTGTTCCCATCTGCTACAGAAGGAAGCTTCTTTGATGGTCTATAAACCATTTTTTAATTGGATTTTTTCTTGCTTTTTGGTTTTTGTTGTTCTTTACAAATTCTATATTTGTAGATATAACCTTCTACAAAGGTTAACCTTCTGAAAGATAAATAGCTATAAAGAACTTTTCCCATTCAATAGGTTGCTTCTTCATGGAATGATAGATTCTTTTGTTATAAAGATCCTTTAAACTTCAAATCATCCCATTTGTTAATTTTTAGTCTTAATGCCTGCAGTACCAGAGTGCCCTGTATACAAAGTGTTTTAATTTTTCAAGAAGTTTAAGTATATTCTCTGTTTTTTCTTCTATTAGTTTTATGTTATCCAGTCTAACGTTGATTCCCTTGATCTACTTGAAATAAAACCTTGTGTAGGGATCAAAATATGGATTTCGATGCTGTTTATACATGTATGGATACAGTGTGACCAGCAAAATTTAGTTAAAATGCTTTCATTCATTTATAGTATATAGTTTGGTTTTGTAGTAAAACATCAGATTGCCATAGAGTGTGTACTAATGTGTGGATTCTCAATTCAATTTTGCTGATCAATATGCCTGTATATACCGGTATTATTATTGCTATACCTATGTAGTACAACTTAACATCAAAGGTAGGAATACTTCTATCAGGCTGAGTTATTTTTCAGGACTATTTTGGCTATCCTGAAGAATTTTCACTTGTTTAATATTTTTTTTTTATTCTGTTTGCATGTGTGTGTGTGTGTGTGTGTGTGTGTGCGCGCGTGTGTGTGTATGTGTGTGTGTGTGTTTCCATATGAAACATAAATTATTTTAAAGTTTTGTGAAAAAGTTATTGGAATTTATTTTATAAAATAAGGACCCTTTGGAGTGTAAATGCTTTAAGCTGTTATATTCTCTTGCTGCGTTTTTCTTTTAATGAATATGAATTGAATTCTCCCTGCCTATCACATTTAACTATTTTGTCATATATGATTATAGCTATGTCTGATTTATTAGTTCCATTTGCTAAGAATAATGGTTTTCATCCTCTACCATAAGGTAGTATCTTCAGTGTTAGGAAAGTGTTTCTCGGAAGCAACCAAAAGAGGAATTCTCTTTATCTGTTTCCCATGTCTTTTTATTGGAGAATTGAAACCATGCATATTTAGAGTCATTATTCAATGTTGTATATTCATTCCTTCCATTTTATCAATTCTGTCACGTTTTCTCGGATACATTTTGGTTTATTTTTGTTCATTGTTTCTTTGGGCCCTGTACATCTTCATAGAGTTTATCTTTCACTACAGATTACAATGTTAATTTTAATATTTTCTATAGAGCTAGCTTACTGGTAACAATTACTTTAATTCATCTTTATATTATAAACATTTTTATTTTTCCTTCAATTTTGATAGTTTATTTTCTGTGCATAATAATCTAGCTCAACAGTTGTCTTTCAGGATTTGAATTACATTGCTTGTGGTGGATTTGGTCCAAAAAATTATACCTACAGGTCAGAACAAAATCATCTTCAATAAATTCACAAATTGAAAAACAAGTACTTGCAATTAAAGTTGGATTAATTTGAATAAGAATCAAGAAAGAATAGCTGTGAAAATGCTGAGAATAAAGGAAAATGAATGTTATTATTAATATTAATGACAATAATCAAAATTCTAAAACAAGTAAGGATAGTATAAACTTTACTAGGTCTAGGATAAAGCTTTGCAGCATGCTGGGTTCAAGAATGAATTTCAGTAGATTCAGTTCTTATTTTCACTCTTTCTTTTTAACAACTGACATTTGTGATATAGTAAAAATTCAAAGACGTTTGCTTTCATACTTCATAAATTCTCACCTCTAAACCCTAGGTTAATATTTATCTATGAGCTGACAGTGAGACAAAAACATGTCTTGGGTTGACATGAAATATCAATGAGATTATTGTTTCATGTAGAGTAAAAATTTCAGCAAGCATCTCCCCAGCATCAGGAAGTCATAGTGTAAAGACAACTGGCCATCATTTTCAAAATACTCAGATCCTCTATTCAGTGTCCATGAGCTTCCTCCAACAGTCTTGCGGTGTCCTGGTCCAGCTTCAGCATCTCTGACCTCCTCTAATCACCAGGCCTGATATCATAGTGCTTCCCTTGCTTACCCACAACTCAAGTGCTTCTCTTGCTTTGATCAGGTAATCTTTATATTTTTAACAATTTTGGCTCCCCTTTTAACATTTTATTGTATCTTTTACTTACTATTTTCATTAAATTCACTCTATTAAAATGACTGACAGGGATTCCCAAGGGCTAGAGCCACTTGGGAAATCTTGTATTTGATCAAAAATCTTGTATTTGATCTAATAAGCTTGCAGCAATGATTCAGCAGTTTCATTAGACAGCATGAGATATAGCATGTCTATAGATAATTACTTGACTGGATGTCTTCCCAAGAGCTACATATCCATACATATTTAGGATGTTACAGTAATTTTTGTATTGATATAAAACACAGTAAATAATCTTGAAAATAATTATATATAAAATTACTGTTAATCATAAACAGAAGTGGAATGGGCACTAGTCCATATCCACTTGAAAGGTGTTTTCTGGCATTCAGAGTTGCTCAGGGCTTCCCACAAAGCCTAATTTAAACCTGACATTTAATGAATTATGATTGTCTGAATTTGTTATTCTCTTCCATAACCTAAATAGTTATCTCTTCAATTCATCTTTAAATTTAATGTTAGAATTCTAAATAATTTAGCTCACTTAAGTTAGATAATCATAGAAATGGTTGATAAAATCTCAATAGTATTAAAATTATCGAAAATAAATGCATGCATTTAAAACCTCAAAAAACTGAAACACTTTTATTTGTATATAATTTTTTCCACAACCTGGGAAGAAATTCCTCACAAAATAACGTGATAATTTAATCCCTATTTCCTTTCTGTATCTTTGACTTACAGAAGAAAAGTTCAGGTGGCTGTTTTTTTTTTTTTTGTTGTTGTTGTTTTGTTTTTTTGTTTTTTTTTCCATTTTGTTTTTTTGGGTTTTTTGGTTTTTTTTTCCTTCCTTCTTTCTCTACACAGATCATTAAGAGCCAGCTTTTGTTCTTAATAGCACACAGTAAGAACACAGCCATTGACCTCCACTGTGGGACGTTTTGTTGTGTGGCTCTGTGACTTCTAGGAATTTTTAGCCATGGTGGGGAGCAGTGGTGAATGGTGTATGAGAATGGTTGTGTATATTTTCTTCTTTAAAGCATCTGAAACAATCCAGAATACAGCAATAGCTTGAGGGTTTTATGGTCAGCCTCTGTGTCCTTGTTTGAAAGGTGGCATATGAGTGAGCATCTTGATGTTTCATTTTAAAATTCATTTCAGTCTAGGATGCAAATGCTACAGAGACAGCTAATTAACCAATAAAATCCATCTTAATTAGAAAGTTGGCAAGGGACAGAGTGCTTTGTGTTTTAGTCTCCATGGCATCTGGATGTGGCCACGTAACTAGATTTGGCCATGAGAATATGAGACAAAGCATTATCTGCTCCTTCCTAACTGCAGTGATTAAAACAAGCCACGATCTTCACTGTCTTCCTTCTTTGATGGCTGTTGCAAACTCACCCATAAAGAACAATAGCATTGCAATGAATGCAGCTCTGATGCAGGGCTGTAGGGAACAGGAAGGCATTGACACGGTCCATGAGAAGAAGAAGAGCTGAAATGAAGAGCCTGTCCTGAGCTCTACAGATGTGAACATCACTACCTTCTGTCACTTCAAAACCTTACATATTTGCCAAAATAGATCCATGCTTTCTATTCGGCCTTATACACTTTTATAAAAGTAGACTTTTATAAGTCATTTGTCATTCATGAAGTATAATTTGAAAATCTATAATTGGTATGTAAGAAATGCATAAGTATTTAAGTAGAAAGAAAATGAAAGACTACATTTATGTGCATATATTATATCAACTTTATGCTTATTAAATATAATATAATCTACCCTTCATAATTTTACTCAAACTCTATTTTTAGTTTTATTTCTGACTTCAGAGGTAGTTATAGCAGATTTAAGTCTTGTCTATTTTTAACTTAAATATTTTATTGAGTTTCTTTAAACTAACAATTTTCTCTATTGTCCATACTTCACAGTGAGTTAAACCTGAGATTTCAGTTAAGAAATGCATACTCGGTCTTAAAAATTCATGTCATTAATTATTCATCTGAGTCCAGATTGACAGCAATATTTAATTAAATTTTATAATAATCAGCTAAAAGAATAGCCTAATTTATAGGAGTGAAATGTTATTTAAACAAAGCCTCCAAAGAAACATTCAATTGAATTAGTATGATAACATTCAAAATCTTTAGTTGATCTTGTTATGATTTATATATCTATAGTGCTAAAACAGAAGCCAGCTGGCAGAAAGCTTTATCACTCTCTTTCTTATGGTTCAGGTATATTCCAATAAGTTCATCATAAATTGAAATTATGATGTGAATCTTCATTTAATATGTTTACTCTCCTAAGTATCAAAAGTTGGCCTTTTTTACTTGAAACATATTCAGGATATTAACATTAGACTAAAGCTGAACAAAGTCAGTAACTACATTATATATTATACAATAAATTTTTGACTATCTCATGAAAATATTAAATACCTATATCCAAAAATGTATGGAGAGTGGTCTGAGGAGATGACTACATCAATAAAGTACTTGCTCTACAAGCAGGAAACCTTGAGTTTAGGTTCCCAAAATTTAAGTAAAAGGTGAGGTTCTATAGTATTCCTATATGCCTTGTATTGGGGTAACTAAGATCCCAGAGGTTGAAGGGACAGACAGACTTGTTGATGAAAAATCTCCATGTTAAGTGACAGACTCAATATCAAAAAGTAAGGCAGAAAGCAAATGAGGAAGACACTCCAGATCAACTATACACCCATTCACAACTGAATAGTACATACATATATACCAAAAACTGCTGGAAACATGGTGTCCTGCAGACTGTCAGTTATTCACTGTTGTGATTGTATGCCAAACTTGAGCTGTGACTCTCTGACACTATCCAGAATCACAAAAGCATATTATAGTTCATATTGTTAGACTAGAATACAAGCAAAATGATGAAGTTAAGAAACATGGCTTTTGTAGGATGCTTACTGCTTTTATACCATTGTAAATTGAAAAAAAAGTAAGGCTATCATATATCAGTGGCCATCTGTGCCTGATGGAAATATCAATATATTTTTGTATGAATTGAAAGCATATAATGTTCAAGAAATACTAATGAGTGAAGGGGGTCTTGGTTAAAATTGGTTAAAAGGGTGCCTTGCTTAACATGCTCAAGCACTACTTGGAAATAACACATTAACACTGTGAGTAACTTCCTTGCTCCCTATGTGCTCCTCAGTGCTATCTTATATTGACTATAGTAAAAGGAAAGACTCATAATATAATCTAATAGATCTACTTGGAGGATCATCAGTATTTGGAAAGTCTAGTAACTTGATTAAAATGAATATTCTCAGTCCTTGATAAGATCTTTTGATTCAGGAATTCTAGAGCTTAAGCTCCAGTGATCTGCCTTACAGTAAGTTTTTCAAGGGATTTTGAAATGTGTCAGTGTTAAGAGGAACTGGTCTAGGACACGGAACTAGACCTTCGAAGAGAATGTGTACCTAGAGGACTCTGGTAAGTACTCTGGATGCTACGGTGCCTGCAGGTGTATGAATGGTCCCTGGGACTAAAGCTGCAATTCCACACAATTCTTTAGAGTTAATTCCCCAATGCCTAGCAACATGAATATGCAGAAAAGTTGTTTAAGAAAAGACTCTGAATTTGTCATAAGTAATATTCATGTTCATATTTGACAACAACAAAACAAAAAAAATACCCTGAGTTTGAGCAAGGTATATCTTTTGGTAGCCACGCCTGACTTTCACACATCAGCTGTTCCTCACCATAGATATCCATGTTTATAACACTACTCAGTATGAAGACGTAAAAGAGCAGTCACACAAGCAGCTCTGGTATATAGCTATAACAATCCATAGGATTCCACTTTCCACAAGACTGATCTTGGGTTTTGAGCTTGTTTGCAAATAATTCTAGAATATTACTGAGGTGTTATTTATTTAAGCAAATTAAAGCATTCTAAACATGTATCTGTAAAATAGTCTTCACAGCTGAGGAGACATATACACATATTGAAAATCAAGAGACCAAAATTGTATTTTGTATGAAATCTATTGAAATATTTATACCAGATAAGATTGTCAAAACAGTTTATCACTAAAATTCAGAATTAATAACATAATTGTCAGGTTGTCAAGATGACTCATTGAGTAAATGTGCTTGTCTACATGTCTGCTAACTTCAGTTTTTTTCTCCAGAATCCATGTAAAGATAACAGGGAAGAGCCAACTCCCAAAGTAATTCTCTGACCCTCACATACTTCCTGTAGCAAACATAACCCCTGCATCATGAACAAACACACTCAACACATACACACTCACACACACTAACAATACAAAAATAGTATTACACAGTTTAATACACTTTAAGAAAAAACTTAGGTGTTTCATGTGTAGTCTGGGGATGTTGTGTGTTTCTACAATCAATGGAAAAGACAAGTGTTTCCTCAAAAGTATTAAATATTGGAAATCAGCAGCTGAAACCATGTACTTCAAATCATTAAGGACACCTTATATAAAAAGTACTGTATTTCCAATATCCTATGAATGTTGAAGAATTATATAATACAAGGTTCAAAATATAAAAGAAAAATCAATCAACACTTCTCCCTGTATGCATAAAGAAGTACAACTGGTAAAGGTCAATTGTCTGGTGATTTTTCAAATTTTGTGTCATCTTCTATAAGGTGGGTGAATGTGAAATTATGAGCTCATTATTGGTCATCAAACCACTGCTTCATAACTAAGTGTACATTTACATATCTGTATTCACATAGGTGTGGTGTGTTTGTAAGACATTACTAGCAAAGCTTGGCTTTATTGCTCTTACCATCACAGTGGTAGCCTGTAACACAGTGTTTCTCTTTGAAAAAAAATGCTAAGATTGATTTCCATGCGAAAGCTTTTTCAACATTCCATTAAATTGCTAGGTTGGAATTGATTATTTCATAAAACTATTTGATAGCTTCTGAGAAGATTATTTCAAAGCATTTAGCTTTATGTGAGTCATTAAATTTGCAATGAAAAGCAGTAAGAAACAGGAGTGACCATAACAGGAGTTCTGTAATTGCTTCACTGAATAATACCACCGTTTTCTGGCCAGCCCCACAGCTCCCACACTGCCAAATATATTACTAAGCATTTCCATGAACATAGGTATGTATGTATATACTAGATGCTTAAATATTCATTACCACTTCAAGACTTTAGGAGCTTATTTAATTTACACTGAAAGTTCTTAGAAACCATTCTCTCTAAACAAATATTTGCTTATTATCTCTTGTGGCTGTTACATCATTTTTAGGTTGTATAACATACAAAAAAATAAATTTTTTTCTGGGTTGGCTTTCTAAATGGTATGTACTTAATTTATCAGTTAGAATATGAACTATTCCACTTTTTAAAGTGGAACATAAAATATTCATGTTATTAAGATGAATTCTACTGAATGGCATCATTTCAAGAGCAAGAAGAAAAGTAGGTTTGTCTTTGGAACACCTTTTCATTACTTGCACTTCAGGAACAATATCATTAGTCCACCAGGTGGTCTCTGAACAGTAATTCAGCATACAGATGAGCCTAGACTTCTAAGGGCTTTGTATTCATGTAAGTCTAAAAAAATTCAAGACATTATAAGCCAAAAATGCACTGCAACCTTTATCCTGACAAACATGGCATAGCAATATAGTGCCTTGTAAAAGACTGGCTATCTGCTTTTATGAATGCTGTCTGAGTGGGAGATATGGCTCATTGCATCTGCCAACATCAGGAGACAGTGCTGTGCTGCACATCAGCAGCCTGAAAAACGAGCAAACTTCAAGCTTCATAGTAAATGTCAACTGAATGCTGGCTGCTTTTGTACTTGCATACAATGAAGCAATTGTAATTTAAGCCATTTGTAGATAAAACTTAAACATCTTCAAAGTATAAGAAAGCAAATAATTAATTTGTACCACTGATAGTCAGCAATGGGATATTACAATGCTCTTGATGATGAAACTGTAGTAAGACATAGCTTTAATATATGTCTTTCTCTACTCTGCAAGTACAGGCTAGTTTCAAGAGAAAATTAAATTTACTATAGAGCTCTAAGTTTTAAAATAACTTAATAAATAATAGACACTTTCTTTTCCAAAGTTGTACAAATCAGGCAATATAATGGCATTTATTGTATAGAAATATCACTAAGAGTTACTGTTGTATGAAAGACTATGAGCCTTTAGCTTAGTCCAGGACCTTGACATCTTGAACATGTTAAGATGCATTTTCACTAAGAACCTCTTGAAGAGCTGGCCTAGGGTTTGCTCCAACATCCATTTCATTTCCAGCAAGTGTCACACAAATTTCCTTTGGAATCATCCCCACCCCACCACAGTTATTTGTCTTGTCTTTAGATTTAGCTTGACTCCAACTTTAAGAATGGGCCTTTGAAGGTTTAATGTGATCAATTTACCCTAATCCCTTGGAGCAATCTTTGGATGTTGCTTGCTTGGTTGTTTGGTTAGATCTGGTTTGTTTTACACAGAGGTTGAGTCATATGAAAATAAGGAAAAGTGAAATTATTAACCTGTTATGACTTAACAAACGATAGTCCATGTTCTCTTCCGCAAGCTAGGCTAGTAACACCCTGTGAAATTGGGTGCTTGTCCATTTAAGGTACCATAGGAAATCCAGTTTCCATTGAAAATTGATGAAGACAAGAAGAGGAGATCAACAGCCTTATTGTGACATTTGATCTTATGGATCACAATATTTTTGAGGTTAATCTCTCTAATCATAGACTGTCAATTCTGTAAATCAATAAGATGCTTTGCTTGTTAGATCTCTTTTTTCCTTGTTAAAATAATTAATATATGTTAAGTTAATCTGTTATTCCTCACAAATAAAAGAGTCCCAGGATACATGTAACAGAAAGAGGGGATCTATTTGGGAAAAGAAAGTAAGCAAGTTAGACAGAAGAAGGCAGTAGGGCAGAAGAGGTCAAGTTTTTAAAGTGGATTAATATTTGCATATGAAAATCTATAGTTAACCCCCTAGTACATATGCTAATGTAAAATTTGATGAAAAGTTTTTTATGTGAAAAAATTTGTAATTATGAAATCTTTATACATATACATATACATGTACACTTACACACACACACACACACACACACATACCCCTATACAAAACTTTTGCATTTATGATTGCTAAGGCTAAGTATCTCACAAGAGGACTGATTTCAAAACACATTATTAATATGTACAAATTCCTTAGACCATATTTAAAAATATTAGCATTTAATGCTTTTCCGTTAAATATTTTTCATTTCAACACTTTTTAATTTATCAGTATGTTCTGAAAACAACTTAGGATCATGCTGTAGAATATTCATTAAAATAGAAATATACCAGGATTAAGCACATCAAACTAAGAAAGTTGATGCTTGATAAATTCGGTCCTTATTGCCTGTTAAACAATACAGGATAATAAAAAATACTCGTGTAATTTTTTTCCTTCTTCTAATTAATGGAAACAATGCCCACCGGTGGTGCTTGGTAGAGTGTAACATCTTAAATCAAAATCAGAAGCACTGATAATCAGCTGGAATTGAATTTAAAGAGTGAGATAATAAAGAATCAGCCCTCAACAGCCTGTAGTAATTTAGTTAGGATTGTTAAAATGCAACTCACTTTGGCAGTCATACTCTGAAGATTAAAATCCCTTAGCTATCAAAGGAAGCCATTGTTTAAATTCAAGTGCATCTCTTTCTAATGGGTTTTAAATTAGCAAACACACAATAAACATCACTGTTTAGAATTTGACCTATTTTCTCACCTACCTAGAGTGATGTGCATCCACACTTTAGAATCCACTCGGAGAGTTTTCATTTCATTGTCAATTAGCATATTTAATTGGTAAGCTCTTCATCATTCATCAAAAAGAACAATTTTAATTGCTTTCTTTTAAAATGTAAATAAAGGAATTAAGACTAAAGGAAAACAATAACCACAAATCTGAGAGGAGAAATGTGTGTGAAGTCTCACTTGTGGTATAAAGCAGTGAACAAATATCCCATAAGATTTGAACTAAAAAATGAAAAAGTGAATTTTACAAGTATGCCTCAGATATGACACACAAAAACTATCAAATATCAACAAATTTTAACTTGTTTTTCCAGTTATGTTTATGTTTGACAAAAGAATTTTTTTTCTCCAAGAATGACCAATGTTTTAAAAATACTGACATATGATTATATTTGCAATGTAAAGGATTTGCTATCCCCATATTCTCCAACACAAAAGTATTTTTAAAGAACATAAAGCAAGGTTCAGCATGTTTTTTTCATAAAACATACTTCTTTTTATGTGTTTTGACTTCTGCTATATTTTCACATAATTGTAGTCTTAGTTGGCATTTTAGTATGAAATGCATTAATGCATACATATAGCCTCTATTGTGAAACATATATTCATGAAATTAGGATATTCCTCATTTTTGGACAATTTGTTCTTCAACAATGTCAGTTACTCTGGCTGCTACCTACTTATTCTCTCAGGATTCCGTGTTATTTTGTATGACATTGAGATAAGTCGTTATTAAAATGATCATCATTGACAATTGAGAGGGCAGTCTTGAAAGGTTAATTTAAAATGAAAGGATGAAAAATAAACTAAGTCATTTAAATGTTGTTTTTGTTGTGTTTGTTGACGTCATTCCTGACTCTAGAAGTATACCCTCTTTCTCCTGACAACAACTACCTAAAAAGCATAATTCTTCCAAGATTGGAAGAAGTGCACTATACCATAATTACAAAACAGATTCCATAAAAGATAGGCAAAATAACAATGAGTAGCATTGCTGGATGACACTCATCTATACTCTGTCATTAGCAATAGTCTCAGAACATTTCTGAGCTTGCTGGGATTTTGGGGACATTATTTTCATAGCAGAAATACAGTACCTTTGGATAGTACCCTACATTCTATTTTTCTTTTATGACCATTTCAATTCCTCTATAATCATCAACCTTTGTTTGAGTTATGAAGAATTGTACCTGGATTCTTGAAAGCATTAAATGTAATAAGCAATTAAGATCTAGATTTATGTAAGCAACAGAAGAGACTTTTCAGTAAAGGAAACAGTTGGGCCCAAGTCCCCAAGGCTAGAGCACGTGTAGGATGATTAAAGTCTCGTGCAAAGTGACACAGGAAAGACAGTGGGCAAAGGGAACAGCACAGGGCAGATTAGAAATTTGTTTAGGGTAAAATAGTTCAACAAGGGCTTTGATCATATGGGGACTTCAGTTTAAATTGAGTCTGCTCGAATTCTTTTGCAAATGATTATTCTGTTCACATGGGACTTCACTGAGTGGCCTAGTGTTAAGTTTCCAAGTTCCCCTATCTATGTTACAGTAGCAGTCCCAAGTGCTATAGGAAACACACCGCTGCACTTACTCTGACCTCAGTAGGCTTGCAGCTCTTGTTATCATCAAACTTCTTTTAATATTTTATATGATTTGATTCACTAAGTGTTCTCTGGCTGGTGAACTTAAATCAAAGTGAAGGTTAAGGTCTGATATGTCCTGTCTGTTATACCCCTCCTGCTATGTGCAGCTAAACTGTGAGATAAAAGCACTCCTTCAAGTTAGGGTTTCTTTCTCACTCTCCTGTCATTTGCTAAAACATCAAAGAAAAAGAACATACAAAAGAAATAGATATTCCACAAGAGAAGCAGTAATTAGGATCTGTGGGGATCCAAAGCACAATACTTTCTTTAGAGCATTTCCTCAGCATCTAGAGATTTATGCCAGGATGAATGACAATTTGATCAATTCTTCTTAAATGTAGACTCCCTTCATGTTTTTACATTTGTGTCATTCTAGCTTTAGGGTAAAATTTTGTCACCAATATTTTAGAATTCTACTTTTGTTCTCCAAACTACTACTCATGTAGTTATTTAAATTCCCTTATATTTCCAGGTGTCCAAGGGCTGTGCAGTGCTTTTCCTGTGCCTCACTAGATGCAAAACTTCAGGAGAGTGGGCCTATGCCTAACCTGAGCAGTATAGTAGAGCAGGCCTTGATGGAGATGATGCAGGTGAGTCACCCTGAGGATATGAGAACAGGAAAGATGGCTCTACCTTTTGCTGGTTGTAGCACTGAGTGAGCTAGCTGGGGTAGTGATGGAGAGTTCACCCTAATAGTATGGGTGCTGGAGAACTGGTTGGGCAGATCAGCTCAGATACTACCAAGACTCAAATCCAGGTCTTTGAGTTGGCCCACTCAAACATCTACCATATCTATAAACTGCTTAAGCGTAGACTTGCAGACCTAAAGCTGCAGGATCTCTGTGACACAGAACAACAGGATATCTGAGAAAAGTTCCAGTGAGGATTAAGTATTGATAGTGTAGCAGAAGACACAGGCTAAGAACCAGACCAGTGACTCATTACAGTGAAGATTTGAAAATAAAAATATGTGGCCAAAAGGGTATACTGTGGGACACATGTGCACATGATAGCTTCCATGATGAGCTAATTTTTATATTTTGTTTTGTTTCCTTTAAATTTTTGTCTATTTATTTATTTATTTATTTATTTATTTATTTTATATTCGTTTGTAGAAGATTTCAATGGAAGTGGGTGTGTGATGATTGAGTTTGGGGTATATCATGTGAAACTCGTTAAAACTTTTCATTTCTAGCTGCATTGAATATGCACTTAAGGTTTTACATGTGTATGTCCTAAAACTACTATCATTTTAAATTTCTTGTGGAGAATCAAAATTTCTACCTTGATTATGTATCTCATTTATGTTAAACTGATTAAAGGCTGTAAAAGAAGCATTTTATTTCAGCCTTTTAGGATCCAGGGATGCAATTCTTGGCCAATTATAAGAATGATTTTTCTTTGTTTGCTTACTCCCTTCTTTGTTATCTTTATTTGTGTAAAACAAATAACAACACCTACAATTGAGCATGCAGCTTAAACTCTTGAGAAGAGATAGACCAGCTACATATGAACAGGAAGGGGAGTACTGTTGGGTGGGTAAGATGGGTGGTACCTTCTGCGAGGAATTTGGTAAAATTGGGGTTTTTCCATTCCACCAGTGTACATTGTTTTCATTTGAGGGTTTTCTAAATCAAGAGCCCCAAAGATATTTTGTAAACCAATTGGTGTGCTGGAGAATACCTCCTCTCCCATTCCTAGCTTTTCTCAGTTGCCTATGGTTTATGTTTGTCCCTCATATATTTTTCTACATTCAGTTTGTCATGTTTCTTGTTATCATCTTTGTTCACCTTCCTTTTAGCAATCATGCTGGTGATACTTTATGGATGTCACTTCTGATATTTCTAGAATACACAGTCTTACATTAAACTTCTTAGTCTTCTGGTTCTTTTAATCTTTCTGCTCTTTTTTGTCCAATGTCTCCTGAGACTTAGGTGCAAGATACCTTGGGTTTTATAGACATATTTACTGGGGCTGAAACTTCAAAACTGGTTGAGGTTTTCTGTACTGTCCTTTGTCTCATGAAAAGGGATGTTTCATTACTTAGAGGTGAAGACTACACTTCGCTGTGAGTATAATGAGAAATGTGTATACATGGTTGTTAGGTATCATGCAGGCTTAGTAAATTAATGGTTTTAGCATCTCCTTCAATAACCATAACCATGAATTCACTAAGATTGAGCAGTAGGCTTGGTTTCCAGTATCAGAAGTCCCTTCTGTTGAGAAGGTCTTAAGTCTAAGAAAAAAGCAGTTGGTTACCACTACTGCATCTTTAGAGTCATCACTGGTCTACTTTGAAAACATAATACAGGAAGCTTTATCTGGACTTTATTTGTGTGTGTGTGTGTGTGTGTGTGTGTGTGTGTGTGTGTGTGTGTCTGCTTGTTCATATATGTGAACGCACATAATAGCAGTGAAAAATGAGGCCATACATTTGAACAATATCCAAATGGTTATATGGGAATGGATGGAGGGAGAGAAAGGAAAGGAAAGAAGAATTTTTGTAATAAAATTAGAACCTTATAAATCAAAAAAAAAAAAAAAGTAGAAGGCTACTCAGCTACTTCTTATGCTCATAAATGCTTCTGATGTGATGCTACATCCACCAACAGTTCCCTCAGCTTCACTTGGCATCCTGAGAGGATCCTCAACTCACTGCTTTGCTGGGTCTAAATAGAAAAAACACAAACAAAAGTGTAACACAGGCATGCTTACATTACCGTTTGCCCCAAGACAACTTTGGGGCAAGGCTCAGGCTGCAATTGCTGTTCCTTTTCTAGCCACTTTGGACAATGCAATAACAGCAAATTATCTATGCCCTCCACAGTAAGCAACTGTAAAATGACAGACCTGGGGATAGAATAATGCAGATCCAACCCCTCTCTCCTTGAAAAGAGAGAGATAATGCTTTGTCTTTCATTTCTGATTTTCATTGTTTTTTTTTCCCTCCTCTGTATTTGTGTCTTTGTGATTCCCTACAATGTAATTATGCCCAAGTAAATTAAAAATCTTAGAATAAATAGATAAGTTGCAAGGCATGTGTTATCTATGAAAATTGAATCAAGAGGCTACAAAACAACCTAAACAGATATATAATTAGCTATGACATTAAAGCAGTCCTACCTCCCATAATAAAGTCTCTAAGACTCAACAGATTTTTTGTTGAATTCTACCATACTTTTAAATAGGCAGTAATGTAACTACTGCTTTAAACACTTCATACAATAAAATAAAATGAACAGTTTCAGCTTTATTTTACCAAGTCAGAGCTACCCTAGAATAAAAGGCTGGTGAAATGTATATACCATAAATCCATTATCTATAAACATAAATACAAAATATCCTCTATAAAGTATTTGTAAACTGAATTAAGAAACACATTAGAAATCTAAACAAATCTATGTACTATGATCAAGTATGTTTCATCCCAGATATACAAAAATTGGTCAAAATATAACATCAAGAACACAGTCAATATAATATAAATAATACATGAATTACATAAATAGAATCAGAAATAAAATTGCATAGTCATCCTAATATATGACAAATATTACTCATGGCAAATCAGCATACAACAGAATATTGAATAAGGAATACTTCAAGTATTTCACCTAAAATCAGAAAGAAGAAAAAAAGATGTCTATCTACCCTGATACTCTTATTTAGTCTAGTTCTCAAAACCTCAGCAGAAAAAAAGAACACAACTGAAAAAATAAAATGGAACCTATAAAAAAATAGATGTTGCAGATACTATGATCTTATACTTAGGTGATCTTCACAATTCTAGGTGAAAACTTCAGATCAACTAACATTTTCAGTGAAGTATCATGGTGCAAAATTAATCTAACAAATCTCCACAGCTTTTGCATAAACTGATAGCCACCTTTCTGAAAAAGAAACTGGGAAGAAAACTCCTGACAGCTTCAAAACAAATGAAAATAACTAATTACAAACTTAAGTGAAGATATTAAATATTAGGACAGCAAAATTGTCCAGTGAGTAAAAAAGCACTTCCGATATAAATCCAGAGGAACCTATACAATAGGGGAAAGAAAGAACTGACTCCTAAAGTTGTCACCTGATTTCCATACTCACAATGTGGAATGTACACCCCAACACAGGTCATACTTCAAAGAAAAACAGAAAGTAAAGAACTTTAAAGGATTAAAAAAGACTGAAGTGGGAAGTTTTAGAGGACTCTATAATCTGGTCAGACCTACCATGCATGTATTATGGTATAATTTATAGCGTTTAAATGGTGAAATTCCTAAAAGGAATTTCTTGATGCATCGCAGTATTCATCGAAACTGCTTTGGCATTCTTCCAAGAAAATTTCAAGAATCACAAGATCATATCAAAATAATTAATAAAAGCATTTCTGAGACAAAGTGCAGTACCTGAAGTACCATATACCTATTTTCAGACTACTGTACACTACCACATTATCAACAATAAAACAAGCAGGAACACAAAAAGAGAATAGAAAACCTCAGAATACCTATTTGACTACATCCATCTGATTCTTCATAAATGGCATGCCCATGTGTACACCTGTACACACACTTAGAGAGAGAGAAAGAGAGAGACGGGGGCACAGAGAGAGATGAAAGCCTTTTCAGGAAGATGTTCTATGAAATCTGGAGATCTACATCCAAAAAGACTGATATTGCATTTCTACCTGTCAGCCAATATAAAAACCAAGGTGAAATTAATGAAAAAGCTTATTAATACAGAATATGAACTTTGAAATCATTAGTGAAAAATAGAAAACACTTCAATACACAAACAGCTCACATTTTCAATCTTATTTCAAAGGCTCTGAAAATGATAATGAAAATTTACAAGTGGAGATTTGTAAAATTCAGAACAGTTTGCACAATTAAAGGAATAATTAATAGAGTGAACTGGTAACCTACAGATTGAATAAAAATATTCAGTTATTGATTCAGAGGGATTAATATTCAGAATACCTGAAAGAAAAAGATAACAAAAGGACAAATAACTCAATCAATAGGTACAAAGAGGTCTGAAAACACATTTTCAAAAATTTATTGTCATAATTATTTACCCATAAAAAGAACAAGATTATGTTATGTGAAGAAAAACAGAACTAAAGATTGCCATTCTATGTTAATGCCAGATCCAGAAGGCCATGTTTCAGTTTTTGGTCTTATGAAATTCAGAGGTGATAGGATTGTGGAATGTGGAAGGAGAAAAGAGTTAGAGATGTGTCAGAGATTAGGAATGTGATAAAAAATATACTGTATTCATGGATGGAAATGTAATAGTGATTTTTCACTTTCTACAATTAATGTCTGGTAATAAAAAGAAAAATGATGAGAATTATCCATTTAAAATGAGATATTTGAAGTAATATAGTTAAAATTTACAAAGGCAATTAAAGTGATTTTTGAGGAACTTTGGAAAATCACTCAACAAGTCAATATTTATTCTTTAATAGTCTTTAAAATCTTGTCTTAATTTTTTCTTAATGGTTATTGCAAGTTGAGAAACTTGAAGTCCTAGAAATTGAACAGGTGTCTCCAAGGAGGGATAATCTTCAGTATAAGTAATGCTCTAAAATTTTAAACTAATCTTAAAAATTCAAGACAAGCTTTGGCCTGTCAGCTCAATATACTAATGTACATACTTTCTTGGTTTTCCATAAATATGTTGCATTTCTATAACTACTTCATGATAAATTTTATAAGATGATTAATGTACTTTATCAAATACAATGTGACACAGCATGTTAATGAAGAACATAGCTTCATTTTTTAGTTTACTGATTTATTTTATCATTTATTGAAAATGATTTATTGAGCTTCTACTATTTTCCAGATACTATTTAGGCACATGTATCCAGCAATAAGATGTACAAACAAAATCTGCCCTTACAGAATTGAGATTCTAGTATAAAAGATAGCTCATGTTTGTGTATATACATATGTACATACAGAAAAAAGCATAGAAAATGTATGTTTGTCTGGGCATATATGCATATACATCATATCTACCATAGCATTGATATCCATCAAAATCTAACATTTTATATTAAAATGTATTAATGTGTGTATCAAGTGTATATGTGTCTATATGCAAATTAGTGGCAATATGCACTATAAACAGAAAGGAAGATGGAGAGTACAGAAAGTGTTGTACACAGTTCTAAATGAGGTGATTAAGAAAGTCTTCACTGGTAAATTGGCTTTTGAACAAACATCTAAAGGACAATGAGAAGAGCATTGTATTAGTCAGGGTTCCCTAGAGTCACAGAACTTATAGACAGTCTCTATATAGTAAGGCAATTTACTATGATGACCTACAGTCTGTAGTCCAACTAACCTAACAATGGGCAGCTGTGGATGGGAAGACCTAGAATCTAGTAGTTGCTCAGTTCCATGAGGCTAGTCGCTTCAGCTGGTCTTCTGTAGAAGTAGGTTCTAACAAATGTACTGGCATGTAAGTGCAAGCAGTCTAAGAGTGAATCTTCCTTCTTCCAATGTCCTTATGTAGTCCTCCAGCAGAAGGTGTGGCCCAGATTAAAGATGTGTACAACCACACCAGGATCTGGGAATTGCTTTGTCACAGACTGACTTTGAACTCAGAGATCTCCTTGCCTCAGTCTACTGGGATTAAAGGTATGTACTACCTTGCCTGGGCCTAAGCTTTTCCTGGCCACTATGCCTCAAGATATCTATGTCAAGATCCAGGTCAGAAACTTGTGTCTATCAGCCACAACTTTTGGGTCACAGGTAAGCCTTCCAATTCTGGACTGTAGTTCATTTCAGATGTTGACAACCATGAATAGCCATTACAAGCATAAAGACACCTGAAAAAATATTCCAAGAAATAGAAAACTTCAAAAGTTTAAGATGCTACATGTAGAATGAGCCAAGGGAAGAGGAGTAAGTTGGTCCAGAAGTGAGTGGCAAAATCTCAAGCATTGGGAAGCTTTGGCTTTTACTGTGAAGGCCAGAGAAGCAAATGCAAGGTTTTTCAGCTTCTGTTTATGTTTTGGAGAGTCCTTTTGGGGCCACTGTATGAGTAAATTGATGTGGCGATATGAGTGATACTCACTATAGTAATCCAAGACAGACAGAGTAGGACGGCGGAGATGGTGGAAAGTGGTCAGCTTAGGCCACAGTTGGCCTTATTTTGAGGGTAGACAGAATTGATTTGCAGAAATATTGAATGTGGCATCTTAGAATGTAGTTTCTATGGGGGTAATTTAGCACCAATCCTGAAGGCTTTACATTACAGGTCAGACTATGGAGTCATCTGAGGGGATTAATTGACAGATTGGCTATGGAATGTGAGATAATACTATAAGTTATAAATTACTCTCTAATTACAGTCTTAATATATAAGATCTAAAAGACCAAGGGGTGAGTTAGTTTACTGAAAATATTAAGAAGTTTATTACAGTAATATCAGATTTCATATACCTGATAGATTTTCAAGACCTTCCTTTCTCACAGTGTGTTTGTGTGTGTATGTGTGTGTGTGTGTGTGTGTGCGCGCGCGCGCGCGTGCGTGCGCGCACGTGTGCACACATGCGCAGGCGCATATTTGCCACAGCACATGTGTGGTGATCATGGTACATGTGTGTTGTTCCTTTTCTCCTTGTTTGAGTCAGGGCCACTTTGTTGTTTGCTGTACTGATCTCAAGATAACTGTTCTAAGAGGTTCTAATGATTCTTCTGTCTCTATTGTCCATGTCACTGTGTAAGCACTGTGTTATGAATGTATGCTATCATAAAGGACTTTATATAGTTCTGGTCATCACACTTGTATAGCAAACACTTTGACAAAGGAGCAATCTTCTCTGGACCCAGGGAAGATTTTATATGAATAGAAACACATTATAATATAATAATCAGAGCTGGAGGTAAATGCTATAGTTCATTAGAGCCAAATATTTGGCTCTAATAGACAACATTCATAGTACAATATTAGATCTAAGAAATTACAGGTCCTTAACACTGAAATTCATATAAGTATAGGTGTAAGTACTATGATAGTTATTCAAGAAAGCATCTAAGATCTTGCACAGAAAATCACAAAATATTATGATGACACTGGTTTGGCATTCAGACATCAAAAATGTTGCAAGAAAGAAATAATAATCTCTTTTATCAAATGTTCTTAATTGATTAAATAAGGAAGAGTCTGTATTGACAGTTAGATTTGCTTACATGGAGGTAATTGTGACAGTGGTGCATTTGACAAAAACAGAGGGAAGTGAAACTTGGTTAGAGAGAAAAGTAAGACAGGAAATGGACAGAAGGTGTTTAGAATTCTGAATATTATTCTACTTCATGGAGAAGCCCAGGTGTTGGGAGTTTTCCACAAAAGCACATAAGGTTCCAAATACTGAAACATTTAAATACTTAAAATTCTTCATCATATTTGCAATGGAAAGGAATGAATGAAGACAAACAATCCTTAACATATTATTAAGTAGTTAAGAAAGACTAGGGCCTGAAACCTGGCCATAACAACAGATAGATACACAAAGGAGTGAGACATATTTGAAGGGGAAACCTGGGAATGACCATTCATAGCACTCTTCTGCCTGCTTTTCAACCTAAGCATCTAAGGTTTATAATATCTTGTTTTGATAAACATGATTAAACATAACTTTTACAAGTAAATAAATCAAATACTGATTACCTTCCACAATAAGCTCCTTTTGCATGTAGTAAAGTTATTTGAATCAGCTCCCTTAGCATTATACAACACTTACTAACTATTGTTCTTTTGTTATATCTCTTGATTTGTTCTTGCTCCATAACTTCTATTGTATAATTTTTTCAAGATAGAAGGGGGAGAAGATCTATCCCTTTTGGTTCACTGTGCAGGTGTTAGACATTGTCAAAATACAGTTAAACTTTGTGAGAATCACTTCTTCATAGTAGTTCTTTAAATTTTCATTATAAGTCCTTCTTCTGATATTCATTTTCTTGCAAGTAAGCAAGACTGTTGGTGGATGAAGCAATTTAACTCTCCAATTAGCAATCCTTGTATACTCCTTTGCTGCCGCAGCTGTCTTGAGAAAATGGGTTGTTAGTCAAGCAGTCAGCAGCACTACCATATAGCAGCAACAGCTAGTTTGAACACTCCAAAGAAATCGATACAAGTTCACAGCTGACTGCTTTGGTTCTTGAAGGCACATTCATAGCCAAGGGTATTTTAAGCAGTTAGTATCAGAATGCTTACTATTAAAAGCATGGGTAAACTCTAGATGGTCCCTGTAATCATTTCCACCTACATAAAATGGGAGGCACATCTCCTAACTGCCTAGCAGAGGGCTAATGCAACTGCTGTGATGAAGCTTGGTAGATTCAAATGCAAACAAATTGTACAGGTGAGGGTACTGTGACTGGTCCAGATTCTCCTCCTCTGGCAGTATCAAGAGGCTGTGAATTTAGTGAGCTGGGTGGGAGATGTTATCCTGTTCTACTTATCATGGATTGAAATGCTAGTACCCATAAAAGAAAAACTGCTCTTTTCTTGACTGCTTTTAGCAGTGCAAGCTGAGCCCACAGCACAAAGAAATAAGCAGCAAAGGCATCAGAGAGTCAGCAATGGTAGAGGCAGCAGTCGTAATGGCTGAGCATTGAGCAGGCTGAGGTGTAAAAAAGGTGAGACAGCAGCTGCTTGACAGATGGATACTTTGCAACCAGAAGAAGAGGAAGGGGAATAGTACAAGTATTGTAGTAGAAGGACAAAGATTTGGGGTCAAAAGAGGTAGAAGGCAGTGAAGAATTAGATAAATAACCTGGAAGAGCTGGAGATGGGTGCCAAGCCTACAGCCCCAAATTACTCATCTAGACCAGGCCTATGAGCTCTTTCATTAGCTATTGGGGAAATCCCTTGCCTAGAAGCTTCAATCCAAGATATTTTAGAGGGATAAATAATTCTGACATTATTGTGTGGCTACTGGCAGATTGCTCATTCTCCATCAATGGGCCTATACCCATTCAAATATGGGCACCAACTGGACTTAGGAAGATATTTTTTAAAAGATATTAAGTTGAGAAAGAGCCAAACTGGAATGGTGTTATAATTATCTATTCCTCTCAACTAGACACAACCCAGAGTCAGCTGGGAGGAGGGTATCTCAGCTAAGAAATTTCCCCATCAGATTGTCTTGTGTGTATGTCTCTGAGTCATTCTCTGATGGGTCCACAATATTGTAGGCCATGCCTAGATGCTGTTACTAAGCAAGCTAGGAGGAGCAAAACAGGGTAAGTAAGCCAGTAAGCAACATTCTAGATTATGGGCTATAACCTATAAGCTGAAATAAAGTCCCCTTTTTCCCAAGCTGACTTTGATCAGTGTTTTGTCACTACAACAGAAAGGCTAACACAGGATTGTGGGGGGGAAGTTGAAAGAGAACGTAGGTCTTGGGTCTGATCATACTTTAGTGTATATAAAATTATTAGTAATAATTAGAAAAGCAGAGTTCTGAAATTATAGCCCTATGCATGAGCTATACCACTGTAGAGATAAAGGTCAGGTAACCAATGTTTGGACGAAGTCTGCCACTCTACACTCAGTCACCAGCTGTTGCCAGCTGTTGCTCCTTCCTCCTGCTATTCTCACCATTTGTGGTTTGCAGAATGATGTCAGACATGCCAAAGGATAGACATGCTGAATGTATAATCTATATAATAGTTTACTAGCCTATTTTTAGATTACACAAGAAATTGCCTTTCTGCACTGGAGTATTTCCTTCAAATCCATTCATGTTGGCACAGGTGGAAGTGTCTATACTCTTTAGAGAAGAATGACATTCCAATGTACATGTGTGTCCTTTGTACTGCATTTTTTCTGATCAATTCAGTGTTGATAGTATTTTAATTTTTTCTGTCTTTTGTCCTGTGACTAACTCTGAAATAGATATGGGATTGACAGTTATAGTTGTAGGCTGCTAATTTCATCTCTTTAATGCTGTTGCACAAAAGAAAGATTATCAAGGAATAAGGTATTTTGATTTGCAAAGTTCTGAGGAAGCAACAGATACTGTTCTATTGAATTCACCAAAGGGAAAAAGAACCTCATTTTCCTCTGTATGCTGATCAACATCAGTTATATCTTTTCTTGTTTTTTAAATCTACTCTTTGAGAATTTTGCACAGATGTATAATGAATTTTGAGCATATCTGCACTTCTTCATTTAACCTCTGGACCACACACACAGTTTTCTTATTCTAACTTCAAATCTCTCTCTCTCTCTCTCTCTCTCTCTCTCTCTCTCTCTCTCTCTCTGTGTGTGTGTGTGTGTGTGTGCGTGTGTCTGTGTGTCTTTGTATGTCTGTCTGTCTCTGTCACTGTCTCTGTCTTTCTCTCAATATAATTCATACAAATAGGACTTTCCACTGAAGCACTGGCAATGTGAGTGGTCACACCTCTGCAGAAAAACTACCATCCCTTCCCTAACATCCATCAATAGCCAATAATTCCCAGCTAGAGGTGGGGCCTCATGGGTCACTCCTCATTCATGCTGGAATTCTGACCAGCTTAACCTTGTGCAAGTCATTTATAGGCAAGCAGAAGTGCTCATTTTTCATGCTTCTAATAGCGCTGTCATATCCAGAAAACACTATTTTGTAACAGTCTTCCTTTTCTCTGGCTTTTTTACAGTCTTTCTTTCCCATCTCCTTTGATGTTCCTTGACCATTGGAAGGAGGGGTAATGTAGATGTCTCTTTTGGAGCTGACCACTGCACAATAAATAGTTCTCAGTGCTTACTTTTTTGTGAGTCTCTGTGTTAACTGTTGTCCACTACAATGAGAAACTCTTTTGATGACAAATATATGGCTATAAAATAAATGCTTAGAAATCAGCTTGATGTTATACCTATTTAGCAAACTAGCAATAGTAGGTTCTCTCATAGGGTGTATGACTTCCATAACCACAGATTTATTGCCAAGTGTACAGTACCAGGTATTAGTTCCCTCCTGTGGAGTAAGCCTTAAATGAAAGCAGTTGGCTGCTTCTTTCGCAGTCATGCAACTATTGCACCTTGGTGTATCTTCCCAGGTTGGTCACTATTGCACCTTATTGAGCTCACTTCTAGATAGTACTATTGGCGGCTTTTCTTACCCAGCAACCTAAAAATCAACTGATACTGTAAAAACTAGACAGCAGTGAAAAAGCTTTCAAGTCAGTATCAGCTGACTCGATTCTTTATGTCTTGTTACAAAAGTGTGTGATATTTTCAGCAATGGGGTTTTACCGTGAAATCTGGTGGCCATCTAAAGCAGTAACAATAGCCTGGATTGGGCTGAGGGTGGGATCTAGAGATCCTCTGACCAATAATTTGAAAGGACTTGTGTTTGACAGCTGAGAGCTTCTGGGAGGAGCATTATTCTTCTGTGTAGGCTAACTTATTTTTAAAGTTTTAGTATATACTTTTAGAAAGCTTGTAAAATCATAGATTTTAGTATAGCTTTTTTCAACCTGCTGTATGTTACCTTTCTTCCCATAGCCTGCCTCCTCCATCTCCATTTAAATATTATTCTCATCATTCCCCATTTCCTTTTCATTTTTCTTTATAGAAAGTAATATTCCATTATTTATATGTAACATGTTTCTATTATCCATCAATCATTTGATCATCCAGGATGCTTTCTTTTCCTAGTTATTTTGAATAGAGCAGTACTGAAGCATCTCTTTATTTAAGGTATAGAACCATTGGGAGAGATATCCACTAGTGGTATAGCTGTGTCATATAGCTTAGCTAGAGCAACTAGACAAAAGAACGGAATTAAATGGATACAAATTATTCCTGTTTACAAATGCCATGATACTATACCTAAGAGATCTAAAAGATTTAATCATTAGACAATAATCTCCTATAACTGAATAACATGTTGAGAAAAGAATACAAAATAACACACAAATTAGTATTTGTCTGTGAAAGGGCAGAGGCAACCGGAAGATACTAATGGACTTGAGAGTAATTCTGTTTACATTCTTCATCATATTATTCTTGTAATGCTTTGAGCTGTTAAATCCCCCTCTCCTTCTGTGTTGCATGCCATAAGTAGGCTTATAGCCTACTTGATTCGGCTTACTTGATTTGGTCTGCAGCCATGGTTTGTTAGCTCCTCTTGTAAGACATCAGATTGCTTCTTGTGTAAGCCTCACCTAGGTGACAGTTTGTCGAAATATCTGCCCATCAAACATTACATTAGGGAGTCCACATTTATGACATTATGGCTATGATTGTGTATACATTTAAAAACTTATCTTAGAAATAAGGTTAGGAAAGTCAGAAAATTGTTTAACCTAAAAAGGCTAGTGGCGTAGCATTAAGAGTTAGGCTTTATCTGTAATAAGTCAGTCAATATCGATATTTAAAAATAATTCTTATTATATTTATGTTCTCCAGCAACACTGATTTTGATAATCTCAGACGTTTTATACAAATTGAGTAGAGACATTCTGTATTATATGTTCTAAAAATTCATTCTTTTGCTACTTCAGCATGCTCTCTGACTTTCAGTCTTAGCATGTAACTACATGATAGTAATCAATGTTTTCACTAGAATTTGAAGCCATGATATGCCTGGGTCTGAAGTATCAACACCTACCATTCAATATTCTTGCTTTCATTTTAATATACTTGACTTCCATTTCTTACCTTTGGAAAACAATTATTTTTTTTGGTTATGAAAGCCTCTTGAGTTCACATTTGTTGTTATCTCTGCTATATAAATAATCCCTTAAGTTAGAAAAAATTGTCTGAATTTTGTTTTTCCTTCATGTTTTATGCAATCTAGTATTTATTCTGAATTTTAGGATTTTCTTGCCTTTTGTACATATTTTCTGCTCTACAATGGTTTTACTGGTTGTTTGGTAAGAAGAACAAAGAAGCAATCTTAGAATACAGGATCTTGATCAGGTTGACATAAGATTATATATTCAATAACTGGAATGATCTCTTCCTTTTATCCTCATGACTAAAGCAAAATGTTCTATTACATCTCCTCAAACAAAATGAATGAGCATCTGTAGATGTTTTCTGGAAAGCAGTTGGTTTAGTACAAAAGAAACCTACTTCTATTGACATTCAGAATTTACACAGATTTCTTGCTAGTCTAATTAACAGAAGAGAGTGTGAGACAGGAATAGAAATACATTTGATAAGTCTGTGCACATGAAGCAGGAAGTAAATACTTTAATAAATGAACAATGAGCCATAGCCTGAAGAGAAATTCAAAGGGATCTTCAGTAAGTAAATAACTTCTGACATCAGAAAGCAGCCTCTGTGGGATGGGATATAGACATTGAAGATGGAACTAACAATAAATTAGTTCAATAAAGAAAGGTATTCACATAAAATCAGATTGCTCTGCCCTAGCCATAGAAGAAAGCTCACTGATATAAAATGTTAACAGTTTCACTAGTATTTTTAAAAGGAAGGCTTTTACATAAAAAATAATGGCAGTGGACAAATGCTGCTACACAAGAGCACTTGATGCTCTTGTAGAGGACTCTGATTTGATTCCTATGATGGTAACATTGATTATTTGATTGATAGTACGTAGCATTACCTAGGAGGAAAATCTCAGGCATGTCTCTAACGGAGCTTCTAGACTGAGTTAATTGTGTCATATTTCAAAACAAATGTAGTTGGAAGAGATAAAGAAGATCACATCACACTGATCAAGAGAACAATTCATCAGAACAAAATTAAATTTTAAATAATTTATGTACCAAAGACTCACTTATTTTAATATAAAAATACCACTGGATATGAAGTCAATGATTAATCTCAACACAGAGCAAGTGATTTCAACTTTTCTGGATTTTATCATTAGACAGATGAGCTAGACAAAAACAAACAAAAGAATGTTGAAATCAATATCATAGATCAAATGGACCTATGGGATATCTGCAGAATATTCTACCAACATGACTGAAAATGTAATTTTTCTTTAATTATTACTTCAATCCCATTGCTCACTATAAGTATGTTTAAATTACTCATCTCATCTTTTTAAAAGTCTGCTAGATAATGTGCTTCTGTTAAATTACCACTTTCTTTTTAAGTTTTAATTTTAGTGGAGTATAGTGTTTTAAGGTATTTCTTTGAGATTTTCTAGATTTTAAGGTAACCTGTTGTAAAGTCTTAAATTTCATCTGTAATTTTGCTAGATTTGTTCTTCCTTCTACTTTGGTTAATTTGGCTAAATATTTGCCAATATCCATTTTTTTTTGCTTTTATTATTAATCATATTATTCAGTTACATTTCAAACAATACCCCCTTCCCGTTTAAACCTCCACAATTTCCCCATCCTATTCCCCCTCTCCCCCTCTCCTTTGTTTCTATGAGGGTGCTCCTCCATCCACTCACCCACTCCTAACAACTCTAGCATCCCCTAAACTGGGGTATCAGGCCTACACAAGACCAAGGGCCTCCCCTCCCATTGATGTCAGACAATACTATCCTTTGATATATATATATCCATCCATGGATCCCTCCATGTACACTCCTTTGCTAGTTGTTTGCTAGCCCCCTGGGAGGGCTGGGTGGTCCAGTTAGTTGATATTGTTCTTCCTATGGGGTTATAATCCCCTTCATCTTCTTTAGTCCTTCCCCTAGCTCTTCCATTGTTGTCCCTTGGCTCAGTCTGATGGTTGGCTGTGAGTATCTGCATCTCTATTGGTCAGATGTTGGTAGAACCTCTCAGGGAACAGCCATACCAGGCTCCTGTCAGCAAGCACTTCTTGGAATTAGCAATAGTGTGGGGGTTTAGTGTTGGCAGATGAAATGGATCCCTAGGTGGGCGGTCCCTGGATGGCTTTTCCTTCAGTCTCTGCTTCCTATTTTGTTTCTGTCTTTCCTTTGAACAGGAACATTTCTGGGTTAAAAATCTTGCAATGTGTGGGTGGCCCTATCCCCTTTGTTCTTTTCATGAGTGAATTCTTTGTTTCATTTTATTGTTTTCTGTTATATCTTAACAATACCTTTTTTTCCCCTGATGTTAGTCACTTCTCCTACCTTACTAGTTTGGTTTCTTTTGTTTTGTTGCCTTGGTGCATTATATTATTTATTTGATATCTGATTTTTTTATGAAGATACTCAAATATTTGTCTCTGAGGATTACCTTTTTTAGTCCATGTTTTTAAGATTCTGTTTCTTCATTTCTACTTCAATTCTATTTCTAGGAGTTTTAAATTTTTCTTCAGTGACCCAAAAACCTACTCTATCAGTTTGTTTATTGTATTTCATTAGTCATGTTATTTATCTGTAAGGCTTATTCTATTAATATCGGATATTTGAACCACCCTGCATTTGTTGTGATTTGCCTTGTGTTCTAATACAAGATTAAGTTTGGAAATATTCTATAGTCTTCTAAAAACATGTAAGAAAAGGGTCATCCTACCAAAAGCAATCTACAGATTCAATACAATCTCCATTAAAATTCCAACACAATTTTTTTCAAAAATGGAAAGGACAATTTTCAGCATTATATGTAAATATAAAAAACAAAAACAAAAAACAAACAAAAAAATCCAACCAACCAACCAAACAAACAAAACCAGGATAGCTAAAATAATCATGAATAATATAAAACAGCTGCTGTAGGTATCACTGTTCTTGATTTCAAGTTGTTTTATGGAACAATATTAATAAGAACTTTACAATATTGGCATGAAAACCAGAATATTGATCAATAAAATCAAATTGAAATCCTAGATGCAAGTTCACATGCGTATGGTCACCAGATGTTTGATAAAGAAACCAGAAACACACACCGTGAAAAACACATCATCCTAAATAAATGGTGTTGATCAAACTGGATGGCTACATATAGAAAAATAAACATAAATCTGTATTTATCACCCTGCACAAAACTCAAATCTAAATGGGTCAAGAACCTTAACATAAGATCACATAGACTAAACCTGATAGAAAAGAAAATGGTGTAGATCCTTGAACTCATCGGCACAGGAACACTTTCTGAATGGAACACTAAAAATATAGACACGAAGAACATCAGTTAATGAATGGGACCTCTTGGAACTGAAAAGCTTCTATACAACAAAGAACATCATCATCCAGAAAAATGTAGCAGACTATAGAAGGGGAAAAGATCTTTACAAATTACACATCCAATAGAATACTCATATATAGACACATAAATAACTAAAAAATCTGGAGAGCAAGAAAAAAGTAACCCAATTACAAATTGGAGTATAGGTATAAGAGAGTTCTTAACAAGGTAACTGTTAAATGGCTGGGAAACACTTTTAAAATGTTCGACTTCCTTAATTATCAGGGAAATGCAAATCAAAACTATTTTGAGATTTCAAGGTTTGCCAGTAAGTATAGTACAGATAAATAAAACAAACGACCACACATTTTGGTAAGGGTACAGGGACAGAGGAATGTATATTCATTGCTGTTGGAGTGCAAACTCATACAGCCACTATGGAAATCAGTCTAGTGGTTCCTCTGGAAAATACGGATCAATCTACCTTATAGTCCAGCTATACCACTCTTGGGCATATGTGCAAAAGACTTTATATCTTACTGCATGTTCTTTGCTACTCTATTCATAATAGCCAGAAACTGCAAATAGCCTAGATGTCCCTCAACAGATGAATGAATAAAGAAAATGTGGTTTATCTATTCAATGGGATATTACTAGTCAGTTAAAACAAATCATGAAATTAACAAGTAAATTGATGAATCTGGGAAATTTAATCTGGAGTACAGTAGTCCAGATCCTAGAAGACAAATATGATCAGTGTGCTACACAGTCATCATCAGTGAAGCTTTCTCTTGAAGTAGATGAGTAGCCTATGAGAAGGAGATGGATAATATAGACAACCGCAGTGAGTAAATTGAGAGATCTTGGAGCACACAGTCCTAAATGGTCTGTTTTCATCAAACATCTTCCCTCAAGGCTCAGAGAACAATGCAGAAAATGAGACAGATTTTAAGAGCCATAGATGATGGATGGCACCAAGGAAACTGTGTTGTCAAGGAAACAGAAACAGCAGAAATGGTACACATAGGAACTAACAGAGACTGTGGCTGTATGCACAGGGGCTATAGAGTTCTAAGTCAGATGGGGTGCAAGGTACAGAGAGGATAAAGTGGACATGAGCTCCCATTCCTGTCTAATTTAATAAAGAGGCAGCTTGAAAAATGGAAGAAAATCTTTGCCAGTTCTGTCGGAGGATTAGTACATAGAGCTTTAAATACTAAACATCAAGGAAGTAAACAGAAAAAGCAAATACCAAGAAAGCAAATGGTCCTGGTTAGTTCTTTGTCAACTTAACCACAAGCTACTCCTACCTGGGAAGAGAAACCACAGTTGAAGAAGCATGCATTCATCTGATTGCTTGTAGGCAAGTCTGTAGTACATTTTCTGGGGTAATATTTTATGTGGGTGAGCTCAGCTCACTGGAAGTGTTGCCCTTACTGGAAAGTTGTCCTGGATGGTATAAGAAAGTAGGCTAAGCAAGCCATGAGAATCAAACCAGGAAGCAGCATTCCCCCATGACTTCTGCTTTAGTTCTTCTTCAGGTTCCTACATTGAGTTCCTGTCTTGACTTCCCAAGGTGCTTGTCTATGATCTAATAATTTTAAGATGAAATTAACCCTTTCCCCATAAAGTGCATTCTGTCATGATGTTTATCACACTCACATAAATCATAACAATGGCATGAACCAAAAGATGGTCAATGGGATTGAACATTGAACTCTCCAAAGATTAAATACAAATTAATAATAAATCATTCACAATGTGTCCAATGTACTTAGCAATTATGGAAATGAATGGAATTTTATTTTACTCCAGTCAAAACAAAGTGAATAGCTCCAAATGTTGGTTAGGATGTGAAAAATGTGAAATGCTTATTAGCTGTTTTAGGGACTATAAACTGGTACAGCTACAATGAAAGTCATTGTGGAATTTCCTCAAATAGCTAAAAGCAGAACGATATGTAAGCCAAATGAGTTATATTCTAGGGCATGGGCCCAAATGTTTCTTTGCTCTACAATAGCTGTGAACTTTTAGTATCGTATTTATCACACTGAGTACTCTTAAAAGCCAGGAAGATAGTAAAGGATAATTAGAGGGAGGGAAGGGTACAGTTAGATACATCACACATGAAAGTAGAAGGAAAAAATACTAGAAGTAGAAAGGTCTAGGGAAGAAGGGGTAAGGTGGTAGTGGTAATTAAACCAAGTATATGACCAAGTATGCGAATTAAACCAAGTATAAAAGACATATGGAATCTACTAGCCAATAATCTTATTAAAACACTATAAAAAGACTGAATGGGGGCTCCATTTATGAATGGGTAATGTTCCCTCAGAACTCATGGTTATTAAACAAACTATCCTAATGACAATTATGGACTATTTCCCTATCTTATTAGTTGTGGGCCAACCAGGGCTGAGAAGTTCCTAAAATAATACAGTCTATTGCCATCCCTCTTGTTATACACCAGAATTTGATGATAAGACCCTGCTGAAGACCCTGGATACTTTGGGGATGGTGAAAAGACACAAAGAAATCAAGCCAGGTGTGAGCTGGAGGGTTTCTCCCTACTGGCTATTTTCATATGCCAAAAGTGATACACATATTACTAAGGAGAACAATTGTACCCAACTTGGAATCCTGTGAGCTCTAATAACCACCTGCTCGGAAGATATACCAACTAATGCAATAGAGTATGAGCTGTTATGGGGATAGTCAATCATGTTCTGATTAGATTTGGGGCTAGCACATCAGGAAAGAATCATACCTGGTTCTATAGCCTGAGTTTAGAGGGCTTAGCTGAACAGGACATTGATCCTGAGGGTCACCTGCAATTATTGTGGAACTAAACAGAAGTATGGTCAAAATTCCTTCTAAGTACTTATGTTCATACCTTGATATACATTGATGCTCTGCTCAGCCTTCATCAAATGTGGTCATCTTACAATAGGCAGGGGTTAATGCAGAAACCTTCACCCAGCCCAAGACCAGAGAATAAATGATAATTGAATGCTCAATGTCACAGCTATATTACTTCCTCCAAAGTTCAAAAACCTTCATGAAAAAAAAGGGTAGAAAGAAGGCAAGAGCCAGAAAATTGGAGATACACAGGGAAAACATTTCTTCTGAACATGACCTAGCCATCACCTACAGCTATGGCTATCTGCAAAAAACTTGCACAAGATTGGGGTCAACAACATCTCATCAAAGATGAGGAAAGGTCCTTATGCTTGCACATCTAACACATTGCCCATAGAGGCATCTCTCTAGTCACATGCTTGAATTTCAAAATTAGGCATGAACATTTTTGCATATGGTATGTGGACATTGAAACTATGGTTGTATATCACTCATTTCATTTCATACAATGCAAAGTATTTAATTTGCTAATATGAGCTTTCTCAAAGAGAAAGAACTATCACCTATAGCATGTTCACATGTTCACCCACGCACCATAAAAAATTCAAATGCTTAAAATTTAGCAGAAAAACATAAGAGAAAGTGCTATTGAGCATTCTCATTATACTTCTACAGCATGTTCTTCATGAAAAGAGCAATGTAACTGTAGAAAGACACAATTCTGCTGTGACCTTGCTAAGCCATGTAAGTGATGTGGTGAACTGTGCATCTAAGTTGCTTTCTTTCATGGCTTATAAAAATGTGCTGTGCTACATTCCATTTGGTAATCCATTTATTAGAATTCATCCTTTTGGTTCAGATGTGTAACCAACTATTCAAATATAACCAAAATATTTTTTATAACTCCCTAATAGTCTGTTGACAATTGATATTGTCAGTTGATACTCTACTCAGCTAGATGGGTATTTCTGTAGCTTTACGAAATAATGATTACTCTATTGATTTTTAATATATAAAAAGCTAACTATGACCCTATGCTCTTGTTGAATTTAGAATTTGGAAGAATTATGTGTAGGCTTAGATTTTAAAAAGCCTATTTTAATAAGGGTTTTTAAATGTTTCAACCTTCTCTCTAGCCCACCAACCAAAGACAGGGGAGAAAACAGTTAATAGGACAAGGGGATGTGGACTTGTTTAGAAGTAGTTCTTTGGGGCAATCCCAATCTTCATTATCAGGATATCAGAAATCCACTCTAAAACAACAAACACAAATCAGAAGCAGCAGATGAATCTAGAAGAAATCATGTGGCTCCATTGAATTGACACAAGTCTGCAGAAATAGCCTAAAACAGTTGGAATACTGTGAGCTGGAATATCAATGCTGTCTTCCACTCATCATCATCAACATCATCAACATCATCATCATCATCATCATCATCATCATCATCACCATTACAACTACCATCCCCACTATCTCCACTACCACCACAACCATTCCCATCATCAGGTGTTATTATTATTATGTCATTTTAAGAAAAATGAAATATTTAGAAGCATTTTCTAAGTCATGAAAACCTCCAGGTAAATGATGATATCTTCATAGGTTTTACCCCTCATACTTTAAATGTAGGTTATTTTCAGCTAGTTTTATCTAATTTCAAAAGCTGAAGTAATGTACTTAAGGTGAGAACAAAAAATAATCTGATAATCCTTTACTTTATTGGCAATGTTCCTCTGAAGTTCCCTCATGTGTGTAAGATGAGCATTTAGAATTAGTCAAGAAAAAAAATGAAAATTTCACAGTAATACCAATTTCCAAAATAATAATCAGAGACTATACTTCTCTTTATAATCATATCTAGTCGAAAATATTACTCACATGATAACATACCATACACTAGTAATATTACTATGTATTAATAATATGAAAAGGAACTAAAATGAAACCAACCTGTTTATGGATCTTTGGGGGCATAACACCATAATAGAAGTCGTATTCCTTTTAATTAGCACAAGAAAGTACTTTGCTCTTCACAGCATCATCTAATCAGCTTAGCGAAAGAAATGAGTTAGTACAGTCCTTAGACAAATGAGCCTGTAAATCCACAGAGATTATTGATGAGAAAATTCCCTCCAATATTGCTCAAAATTCCCACAATACTATGCGTGTTGTTAAGTGTTGTACTTTGCAGTTTCATGAAATCAGAATCCTGGAATCTGGTAGAAACACATGAGTTACACTGAAAATGTACATTTTAGATAGAATCAAATGTGTTGCTTACAAACATAGTGAACCAGGATTGTTACCTTGGAAGCTATAGACTAAAGAAATAGCTTATGTCAATTAGTTCTAGCTGCTCTAATGAATCAAAATGTAGTCAAAGTCAAAGATGCCATTTGAAATTCAGCAACACTAAAAATTGTGCAATGGGTGAAAAGCCTTCTGTTACTTTCTAAAATCTCTATTCTGTCAAGTGGAAGGGATTATAAGCAAGTATTGGCTGTCAGAATTCTCATTACCAAATATTATCAGTCACTGTGCAGGGAGGAACAGAAGCCTCTGACAGTGACAACATGACCATGACTGATAAGACAGAAGATGAAGGAAGAGGAACACAACCTGCTGTCCCGAAATCAAATGGCGAATGAAGGTCATTACTAAATAGGAAAATAATAGCATGAATACTAAAGATACAAAGGGAGAAACACAATTCTCATAAATAACCTTTATCAAAGTACATATTACATTTTGAATGTTGCACAGTAATGATTACTTAGGACACAAGTTTAGAATTAGAGAGTGTTTTTATCCCCTTGATCATTGTTGTTGAAGATGAACAGCCCCACATGCAGAGAAACAAGCAACAGCTAAGAAACAAAGCAAGTCATTTGATGTGCTCTCAGAATACTGTCATTTGGTTTTACTGGTTTTCTATATTACTGATTCTTCTTTCAATTTACATCAAATGTAGCCTTTCTCAGTTCCTAAACCAAACACATTTAAATACCAAGAGTCTCCTTAGACTGACCACTCAGAAAGTGAGCTTGGGTAGGGGGCCATCATTGGATAATTTGCAGTAGTTACATGCAGCAATATTAGCATCTTCCCAAAAGAGCAGGACCTCTTCTGCTGACACTTGCCTCATATACTCAGTTGCTATATTCATCCTTCAGTTTTTGACTTGAATGAGACTGGTTTCCTCTACACAGATGTTTCATAAGCTCCACCATTGTTAAATAAACAAGAGAATACTATTACCTCCTCTCTTTGAAACTCACCATTTTCTTATAATTAGTTGTACATTTTTCTGTGATTTGCAAATAGCATGGATACAATTTCATTTTTAATTTTGAGCAGTTTCAGTCTTTGAATTAACCTAAAAATTTTAGGTATGCGATGATGAGTACTTTATTGACTTGAATGCTTTCAATTTATGTGTTTAAAGGAGTTTAACAATAGCTTTTCTCTTTAGCTAGAGAATAGTCTAAAAGTGTTCTGCAGAAGTCCTACACTTATCTCAAGAGTGCAGTGCTCAATGCGTAATGCTGACATTCTCGTTGAGGCATGAGGAATCCATTGATACAATTATTATTTTGCTTATAAAACTGTATCACCAATCATGAACTTTAAGAGAGAATATTACCATTTTTTATGTGTTTGCATGCTTAGACAGCAACTAATATACTAGACAGTGTTTCACACTTAGTTTTGGAATAAATATTGAGTATATTTAAACATCAGTAGGCAAAAATGAGGATATAGTTAAGGAAAGGTCCTGGCTTGTGAAGCATCTGAGAGTCAAACAGAAGGCTTGTGTGATGTGGAGGTGAAAAGGTAATAGAAGGGACCAGAGGAAAGGAGGATCCAGGACATGTAATATTGTCACTGCATTATGTCTCAGATGGGATTTGCCCTAAGTACTTTGATTTAATTCAAACAATAGGAAAAAATTAACTGAAATGCAGTTCTCCATTATCCCTTCTTTGTTCTGTCTGTGAAGATTTTGTAATTTTTTCCTTTCTGAAAACAGGGAAGGGGAATATATTTCCTTTAGAAATTCTAGAGATTAAGAAGTATACAGTAATAAAAGTGGAGTGGTTTATATCACAAATGCAAACATTTGTATTTATACTGCACCCTGGTATATATTTATACTACAGCTAAATATGTGTTCGTTGTATGCCAATTTGTTTGCTGAGACTTCAGATCCTCAAAGGAAAAAATGATTTCTAAGAATGTTCTGCTACTCAATTCCTGTCATAGCCAATGATAATATAAAAATCTATGGTCATTAATAATGTAAGAAATGTAACTGGTCTTTGTTTATTTCAGAGAAACATCACACTGATGGATTGCTTGTACTCCTAAATGGAAAACTTGGGATGTTTTTAGGGCAAACTCCAGCAAGTTTAATAAAAGATAAATGCTTAAACCTTCCCTACAGCTCTATTAATAGACTACAGAAGACATGGGGGTATATTCCTCTAATTCTAAACATGACACTAAGACCAGACACATGCTATAAGCTTTCCTAGCTGCCTTAAAATTGCCACAATTTATTTAAACGAAAAAGATACAAGTGTTAAATACTGATTGAAAATCCCCAAGGTATAAAATTAATGGTATCAAAGAAGTAGAATATGGAATGAGAAATTAAAACAAAAATCTTTAACCAGTTCACCATTATCTTGTCTAACAGTAATGCATGTCAGGATAATCAAGTAAACAGTCAAAGAGAGAAATGAATAGAAAGGATCCCCACAGCCTTTGGAAAGAAGATTAACCTGTAAGCCATAGTAAAATTTATCTCATCCTGCATGGAAGCTTACTACATAAGTATGTACTCAAGAATTAGACAGTTAGTTATAAACTAATACTGTGATATGGATACACACACACACACACACACACATACACAAACAAACAAACAAAAACACACTGTGTCTCTCTATCTCTCTTGCTTGATCTGTCTCTCTGCCTCTTTGGTTCTCTTTTTCTCTGTCTCTGTCTCTCTGTCTCTCTCTCTCTCTGTCTCTCTCTCTCTCTCTCTGTGCGCATGTGCACGTGTGTGTGTGTGTGTGTAGCTCTCCCTTTCTTCTTCTTCTTCTTCTTCTTCTTCTTCTTCTTCTTCTTCTTCTT
>JADRCH010000056.1:2029728-2166494 GCA_019843965.1 Rhynchomys soricoides | reverse complement strand
TTCTTCTTCTTCTTCTTCTTCTTCTTCTTCTTCTTCTTCTTCTTCTTCTTCTTCTTCTTCTTCTTCTTTTGCTTTCACTGATCCTGAAAGAATGTACAGCTGAGGAAGTGACATTTTAGAAAGATAGAGGGGATTTAATATTACAACTATTATTTGAAAGATGATGGGATGCCAGGACTAAAAATAGAAGGTTCCCACCTACCCTTAATGTGACCTAGAAATAGAGTGCTATTGTGGGCTGAGTAGATTGACTTTCTATCTTCCCTGCCTCCCTCCCTCCTCTCTCCTTGATCTGAAAATATGACTGTAGACATTACTTAAGAGTTTGACACAACATGACTCACCCCCACCAGGTCTTAGGGTCAGTGGTGCTGCTGACTACCATCCAGGAACACAGAATGCCATAAAGTCTGCGAGAGTCCATTAAGTTAATGATAGTGAAAAGAATGAAAATTAATAAAAATACTTTAAACGAGTCCCCATTCACAGGAATCACAGAGAAAATTAAACAAAAGAATTAAAATAGCTAAGATCAAAAGCTCAGGTGACAGCAGGTGTTGGCAAGGATGTGGAGAAAGAGGAACACTCCTCCATTGCTGGTGGGAATGCAAGTTGATACAGCCTCTCTGGAAATCAGTTTGGTAGACCCTCAGAAAAATGAACATAATACTACTTGAGGACCCATCTATTCTACTCCTAGGCATATACCCAGAAGATGCTCCAACATGTAATAAAGACACATGCTCCACTATGTTCATAGCAGCCATATTTATAATAGCCAGAAGCTGGAAACAATCCAGATGTCCCTCCACAGAGGAATGGATACAGAAAATGTGGTACATTTACACAATGGAATACTACTCAGCTATTAAAAACAAGACTTCATTAAATTCACAGACAAATGGATGGAACTTGAAAATATCATCCTGTACGAGGTAACTCAGTCACAAAAGAATGAACATGGTATGTTCTCACTGTTAGGTGGTTATTAGCCCAAAAGTTTGAAATACCCAAGAGTCACTTCACAGCAACCATAGGGCTGAGTGTGAGTTCCCAGGTGGAGGAGTTGGAGAAGGGACTGAAGGAGCTAAAGGAGTTTGCATCCCCAGGAAGGCAGCAACAGTGGCAACTGGCCTTAATTCCCGATACTCCTGGAGACTGATCCACCAACCAAGGAATACACATGGAGGGACCCATGGTGCTGGCCACATGTGCGGCAGAGGAGGGTCTTGTTGGCCATCAGGGGGAGGAGAGGCCCTTGGGCCTGAAAGTGTTAGATCCCCCAGTAGAAGAGAATGCCAAGGAGGTAAGATGAGTGTGGGTGGGTGGGTGGGTGGTAGAATACCCCCATAGTGACAGGGGAAGGGGGGAGGAAATGGGGAGGCTGCAAATGGGAGATCTGGAAAGGGGGAAACATTTGAAATGTAAATAAAGTAGGAAAAAGAAAAAAAAGAATTAAAATAATCTTCCAAAGGAAAACAATTTTATTACCAAATAAGGCGTAGTAATAACAAATAGATAAATAAATAACCAGCCAAACATTAGTGATTTCAAACACAAGACCCTATTTTAGAGATCCTCATTTCGTTTGAGAATTTAAAAGCTGTCCTTGAATTTTGAAAGGAGAGTTGATGGCCACTCCTGCTATTTGTCATACACCTCTGAAAGTGTTATGACAGTGTGAGGATAATGATAAATAAATGAATATTAAAATTTAAGAAAGTTAAAAATCAGAAATACTGCTGTTATCAGATTATTATTTATTTCCTTATGTAATTTGAACCAGAAAATCTACATTGGATTCTCAGCAATAACAACGAGTCTCTAAGGAAACAATAGATACACAGTCAGTGACCTTGAGGTTATCCTGGTTCAACTTCTCAAAATAGGCCTGTTAGCAATTTTACATCAGTATATATAAACACCTGCTTCAACACATAAATACCCAAAGACAAAATGAAGGCATTAGATAAACCAATATGTTTAAATTAATCAAAACAGTAGTAATTTTTTTTCAAAGACAAATTCCAATCTGCGTGTAGCAATACACATTAGGATTACAAGTGTGAGCTATCCAGGGCTACAGATAGAAGCTGTCCCAAACAGCACTGCCAGCAACAAAAACAGAAACCACAACAAAACAAAACAAAAACAAAAATAAAAACAAAAACAAAAATGAATACCCGCACCTCCAAAGCAAAATGAACAAATAGGAAAAGTAATAGACAACCACAAAATCTTTAAGCCTATGTGGTTTTATACATAGATTAATCAGAATTCAGTTGAAATTCCTTTGCAAGGGTGATATCTGCATCAGAATGAAATTCATGTAAAAGTATTTAGCTCTTCTAAGTATGCTTATCTTTTATGCAAACTTCCCAGTAGTGAATTAAGTATTGAAAGAGGTAAGTAAGGAATTACTCTACAGTTTTCTTCCTAAATCCAACATATCTCTTCTATTTTCCAGCTAGTATTCACTCAAGGTACTTCATTATTTTTGAACTGTGACAATTCACCAATATGCTATGGACAGAGAGCCCAGGTCTTCTATGTGAAATGCCAAGTGTGTTACATGGTTTACGTGAGCTACGTTTTCTTGCATTGCTCCCATGGTCTTGAGCAATAACTGCCAAAGTTCAAGTTCACAATCTTTCTTTAAAAACATTTCTCTCTTGTGCTTCTCTTCATGTCAGGGAATTGCATTGTCTTTTTTTTTTTTTTCAAAAGGACAACGTGGAATCGATGTGATATCACTGACTAAAAACTCATGTTACACAGCTGTCACCTGTCTTGTCACTTCTGACACCAAATGCACATAAGCTCTGTTTTCTGCTTGCTGTGTAACTCTCCCTGATGTCACATGTTATCCGCTTCTCTCCCAGGATTTCATTACTTAATTTTTTAAAAAAATTTGAAATTAAACTATAATTACATTATTTTTTCTCCTCCATTTCCTCCTCCTTACCCTTTCAATAACCCAACTTATTCTCTCTCAAATATATGGCCTTTATTTCTTTAATTTAATTTGAATTAAATAGTCCAAAATATATAAATATAATGTTATCAGTCTGCATGTTACTTACACATACATGGTTTCATGGCTGACCACTGAATTGGTTAAAATCTGGGGACTCTTTCTTGGGAAGAATATTTTCTACTACTTTCAGCTTTCCCTGTTGCCTGTAGTTTTTGGTTACTCCATGTTGGTGCATCTGTGTCTCTTGGTATTGTCCTTGTTCAGTTCTTGTTTAGACAGTGATATAGATGATATTCCATGTGTAGCTTCTCTGACGTTTCTAGGACAGAAATCCTCACAGCAGACTTCCTACTCTCTTGGTTCATATAATATTTCTGCACATTTTCTGCTATGATATCTGAGCCTTAGGTGCAAGAATTGAGCTGATGATGCACCAGTTGGAGCTGCACACCACAAGTTCATTTGTTCTCATTTTGATCTGTTGTGGTTGTCACTGTCCCTGTTGCCAAGAGGCATTTCTTTGGTTGAAGTATGACATATATTTATCTGTGGGTTTAAGAATAAATATTTAGAATGAGGTTAGAAATCATGCTGTTTTAGTAACTGGTAGTTTTAGATTCTCCGACAAGATTCATGACTTCACTAGCCCCTGGTAGTTGGTTAGTTTTCCTGTAATGGGTGTGATTTTCTTCTTCATGAGTGGACCTTAAGTTCAGTTAGATATTTGTTCATTACTTCTAAGGTTTGTAGGCTACTACTTTTACTGCACCATGATGATCAGTGTTTTAGTTCATAGGCATCATAGCTCAGTATGATTATTGGTTGTTTCCCTCCCTTGGAAGCTTACATGGAGAATATGACACCATAAAAATTAGCCTGCAAGAAGGAAGAGGTTTTCAGTTCAGAACTAGCTCAGATTCTGGGTACTATATTCAAAGTAAATGCTGTATGTAGCAATATGGACTTATCTTCAATTTCTGGGAGGCAGGCAAAGGCAACAGAAATGCCATGTGTTTTAGCGTCTCTTGGGTAACCCTGACCAGCAACTTACAACAAAGTTTCTTGTGCCCAGCAATGAAGTTTTTGTTGTATAGTCCATGGCTAATGGAGTGAGCATTGTCAACCCAGTTGTGGAAATTTCATTAAAACTACACACACAGACACACAGACATGCACACAAAGACAAAGACAGACACACACACACACAGATACACCCAGAAACACACACACAGACACACGTGTATGTTTCCCTCTGTGTGTATGTCTGTCTGTGTGTTGCTGTTTCCTTACCCAATATGATTTTTTCTGTTTCTATCAATTGCATGATAAATTGCATGATTTCATTTTTCCTTACACCTGAGTAAAAGTTCATTGTGTACATGTACACATTTTCACTATCTGCTCATCAGTTTTAGGACATTTAGGTTGTTTCCATCCTCTAGTTATTATGAATAAAGCATCAATGAACATGGCTGCACAAATGTCTGTGGAGTGGTAGTCCTTTGGGCATATGCCACATTTACTTATAACTTTTTGAAGGTCCTCTACACTGCTTGACAGAGTGGTTGCACCAATTTTATTATTGTCTTACTACAGCAAACTTTTCAGTACTTTTACATTTGCTTAAAATAACTCAGCAACTTCTTTGAACTTCAAAAAACATCCAAAATCCTTGGCCTGAATTTCAAGGCTTTGATTGACTCTTTGCCCCTGTTCATTATACTCCAGTGACCCTGGTATTCTCCCTTTATTGCAAACATGTCATGCTAGCCCTCACACTGGACCTTTGCTTCTGACAGCACATGCTTTCGCTACTGTACACATGAGCAGCTTCCTTTCACCACATCAATAAAAACCACATTTTCCCCCTAGCCTGTGAATCATAAATACCACCGTTTTTCTGACTAAGTGACTTGTTTTTTATATTACTCATTAGAGGTTGATAATGACTTGTGATTTTCTTGCTAAAAGTTATTGCTCCCAATGAATGTTTAATTAATAACATTAAAACTGAAACCCATGCCCCACCATCTGGTACTTGGTATGTAGTCAATCAGCATTTCTCATGGGAATGAAATAAATCAAATAAATAGGATTTTGTGAAAACATAATCTATTCTCAGTTGTTTAAAGCCCAAATATTCAATTTTAAATAAACATCATTAAAAATCAAAATAGCATTATATATGATGAAAATTAGTTTGTCTAAAATATTATTAGCTCACTTTGATGACTTGTATGTGATCTTTCTTGTGTTTAAAATGTTAATGTTAATTTAACATTTGTTTAGTTAATGTTTGCTCTTGTTACATTTTAAACTGTTCAAAACATATGATTTAGTCTGAAAAGAACTTCATTGTAAACTCAGAGTGCATTCAGATTTGATGGATTGAAACATAGAAGCATTTAAATTGGATTAGAGATTTTTAAACCATCAAAATTAATTGTCATTTGACAGGGCAAAAGCACAATTTTAAAATATGCAATTGAAGTCCTAGCACATGGAAGCTTAGTCAGGAACTCTCTTGTAAGAAATAAATCCGAGCTTTGGAAGATGTTAAATTGAAATATTTTAGGAGCATTTTAAACCAGTGCTTGATAAAAATGTAGTTCAATTTCTTTGAACATTTTAAATGACAATAAAAACTGCTGGAAAAATCCTTCTCTTGAAAGCATATATATAATTCTTATGGCCCAAGTTGTCTCTTTATAGTTTTTCCCCAATAGAACTGTGTTATTTTAACGAACCAAGGTCCTCCTTGTTTTGATGTAATTACATCAGAAAGTCAGGGTGGCTTTCTTGTGTTAGAGTTAAATGTAGTTATCAAAGGGACCAGGCCAGCTTGTTATCAGTTAGTCTACAGCCAGTCTAGAAGATCAGAGACTTCACTGCCAGAATTCTCAGGACAAAAAGCCTGAATTATCTCTGAGAATAGGTGACTTTATTCTTCATGAAAAATAGTTTCTTTCAGTTCTGCTGTAAAAAGATACTGCAAAATGCAATAACTAAGATGCACACATGCAATAGGCAATACACATACCCGTGACATATATACACACAATTATGAACTGCGTGTGTATGTATTGTTCCATTGTTCCACACATATATGTTAAAGCTTGATTCACTACAAGATACAACCTCACATACCAAGTTTTCAAGTCAGTAAGCGACGAAACATTATTTCAACAATGAAAATGGCTCAAGGACTTTGTCACAGGCACAACACAGAAAACAATTCTAGGAAAGTGTTTTACACTCTGATCGTTAAAAGATCAATGTCAATTAATTTTCAAGGAAGCCTCTAATATCTATGTCTTGTTGATTTTAAAATCAGTGCTAAATGACCTCATTACTTAACATAAAATTCTCTTCATTCCCCAAAGCATATTGTCTGCTCTCTTGGTAGAACTGTGCCCAGTTTGGGTTTTAGTTGTTCCCTTTATAACTATATATAGAATTTGATATTTTCAACAAAAATTTAAGTAAATCTTCTAAACATATAGAATGAATATTTGAAAAGTCATATAAAATAAGATAAGACAAAATTAAAAGTATTCAAAAGAGCAAAACCCAAACATTTGACAATCACTAATAATGGAAACTGCCTGGAGTCCTTCCCCATGCAAATAGAGCATCACTAAATTTCAGAGTAGCTGTTTTCTTGAGCTGTAACACTTGGGGAAGAGTTCTTTCTCCTGATACATCTCTGTACCTGGGACCCACTGCACTGTTGCCCCCAAGGATGGTACTGGCACTGTCACTGCCAGGTTGGGACCCTGAGCAGGGTACCCAAACCTCCTCCTTTCACTTCCAAGAACTGTAACCCCTCCAGATTTCCTGGATGCATCCCAACATCATAATCCCCTCTTTGAAAACACCAATATAAGAACGTGTGGATTCTCAACAAGGTCCTTTGTCAAGAATTCTCTGTTTAGCTCTGTAGCCCATTGTTTTATTGGGTTATTTGGTTTGTTTTAGTCTAACTTCCTGAGTTCTTTATATATTTTGGATATTAACCCACAATAGGATGTAGGTTTAGTGAAGATCTTTTCCCAATATGTAGGCTGTCATTTTTTTTTCCTATTGAAAGTGTTCTTTGCTTTACAGAAGACTTTTAGTTTCATGAGGTCCCATTTGTCAATTGTTGATCTTAGAGCCTAAGCTGTTGGTATTGTGTTCAGGAAGTTTTTCCCTGTGCCAATGCATTCAAGGCTATTTCCCACTTTCTCTTGTATTAGATTCAGGGTATCTAGTTTTATGTTGAGGTCCTTGATGTACTTGGACCTGAACTTTGTACAAGGTGGTAAATATGGATCAATTTGCATTCTTCGACAAGCAACCCACCAGTTAGAGCAGCATTATTTGATGAAGATGCTCTCTTTTTCTATTGTATGGCTTTGACTTCTTTGTCAAAGATTAAATGTCCACAGGCATGTGGGTTTATTTCTGGGTCTTCAATTTTATTTCATTTATCAACCTGTCTATATCTGTCTCTGTACAAATACCATGTGGTTTTTATCATTATTGCTCTGTAGTACAGCTTGAGGTCAGGGAAGGTGACTCCCCTAGAAGCTCTTTACATCGTTAGTCATCAGGGAAGTAGAAATCAAAACAACCCTGATATTTCACTTTACACCAATCAGAATGGCTAAGATCAAAAACTCAAGTGATAGCACATATTGGCCAGGATGTGGAGAAAAAGAAACACTCTTCCATTGCTACTGGGATTATAAACTGGGACAGCCACTCTGGAAATAAGTCTGGTGGTTTGTCAGATAATTGGTATTAGTTCTACCTGAAGACACAACTATACTGCTCCTGGGCATATACCCAAAAGATGTTTCACCATACCATAAGGTTACATGCTCCACTATATTCATAGCAGTCTTATTCATAACAACCAGAAGCTGGAAACAAACCAGATGTCCCTCAAAAGGAGAATGGATACAGAAAATGTGGTTCACTTACACAATAAAATACTATTCAGCTATTAAAAAGAAGACATCATGAATTTTGCAGGCAAATGGATGGACCTAGAAAATGTCATCCTGAGTGCGGTAACCCAGAAACAAAAGGACATGCATGGTATGTACTCAGTGTTGAGTGGATATTAACCAAAAAGTACAGAATATCCATGATACACCCCTCAGACCATAAGAAGTTAAACAAGATGGATGGCCCAAGTGAGGATGTGTCAATCCCACTTAGAAGAGGGAACAAAATAATTACAGGTGACATAGGGAGGGAGGGACCTGAGTGGAAGAGGGGAAGAGTGAAAAGGGGGGCATGATCAGGTATGGGTGTGACAACTAGCAGCCTTAGATACAGCTAAACACACTACAATGAGCTGATCTGCATCATTTGACAAAAGACTATAAATTGTTTATCCCCATGTGTCGACAATGCTGAGGCTGAAATGCCTCAGTGCACACAGTTGTCATCATGTGTCCCTGCCATTCAGAATGACATGCAGTAGCTCTGCGTGTACTGCAGTAACAAGCCCCCTATGGCTGCCTTTAGTTTTTTGTTTATTAATTCTCAGATATATTCTTGTCTGAATAGCTCCTCTTTTCTTTTCCTTGCAGAGGAAAAGAATATGACAAGCATTTTCAGTTCCTATATATCTCAAAAGAGAGCTTTGTACCCAGTAATCCCTGATCTGTTTGGAACAAGAGAAGAACTTATGTTCAATGAATGTCTGCTACCCCTTTTCTCAAGTTAGTGAGATCTAACAGAATTAGCTCTTCCTGAACAACTTTATTGAACTCTCAGGTAAGATTTGTAAGATATGTCTGAGCCATGAGCAGGTTGTGGGCTCTACATTCAAGCTTATAGAGGAGGTACTTCTCTCTGCAACTCTGTCATCCAGATGTCATTGAACCTTATTCTCTTGACTAACAAATATATGTATGTGTATACCTAAATATATTAATATAAGCTGTTTAGACTGTTTAATGTTAATTGTATGACCATGGTTTGAAGCTTGACCACTTGGTTGGATAAACCAATTTTGGGTCTTTTTCCTGTGGAAGGCTATTACTCTAGCTCTAGCATTTCCTTAGTTGTTAGTAGTTCTTTGTCTAGGATTGAGATTACATGAGATATCCTCCTCCTATGTTAGCATGTCCATAGTGTAACTCCTCTATATAGCCTTATACTCTTATATCCATACATGGGTATATCTCTCATCCATTATCATATAAGCTTCTCACTGTATATGTACATGGATAAAAGTTAAAAGAATAAGAGACTGTGGCCTGCTAACCCCTAACTGTAATATCAATGCCACGTTTCCTTCTCTCAAGGCTCAGAGATTATAGCTGAAGAGGTATCTAAATACTGTTCTGATGACTATATGGAAACAGTGGTTTCCAGAAAAAACAGCATAGGTACACCTATGAACTCATAGTAGTTGAAACAGCATGCACAACACCTAAACAGTCTTAAGCTAGGAATACTTTACCATGTATGGGGAAGATGGATATTGAGGCTTACATCTACCTAATGAACTATTGACAATTCACAGTGGCTGGGAGAGGAAGAACCAGGTTTCTTTAAGCAATGATTTCTAGTTGGTTGACCACATCCCAATGGAAGGCCATACATCCAAGAATATATGAGCAATACCAACTGTTGGTGTTTATAAAATGAGGATACAAATATGGGTTAGTAGGGTTGGCTTGGTGATTGGGAATAATATTCAGAAGGAAACATATATGAGCAAATAAATACGTTGTGTGAAATTCTCAAGGAACTTACAAAACAAAGAAAAATCAAAAGAGACAGACAGACAAAGAGCAGGAGAGGCTCAGATATATAAAAAAATTGCAAAATCTAATGATGGACTGAGGTTATAGCTATAATATAGCGCAAAATCCAAGGAAGAAATCCAGGAAAACAAACATTTGAAAAATGTATTACATCACAGCAAACATTCTCTACTCCTGTTTGCACACCTTGATTTCATATTAACTTACCAAAAAAGTTACTTGGAGATTTCCATTGTTTGGCTTAGGCAATATCATGGTAGACTGTGATGTGCTGTTCTGACACTAATTGTGATGTAACTGGTAACAGTTCAGAGTTATGTGTGAGGCTTATAAGCTTATTGTGAAAAAACTATTTCCATAAAGCTAATTAAAAAAGGAGTTATCTAAATATGTTTTTATAATTATGTTTGATACTGAAGCTACTGGACATAAGTAATATTCATTAAATGCACAATAAAAGATCCTATTCAGTAGCCTTAAATGATTCGAGGTTTGTGAATTGCCATTCCAATTATTTTTAATGCTGATATACACAGGCTCACTATGTTCTAGAAATAGGGATTGGTTCCTGCCTGATAGCAAATTTAACCAATTAGCTTTGTCTTTTATTTGGATCTTTTAGATTCTAGTCAAACCATTAATCTAGTTCTTACTAGCCATTTTTATGAGAAAAAATAATTCCAAAAGTGAACAAAATTTGCATAAATTATTGATATTTTCTTCAGTACTGCACTTCCTGAAAATGAACTGATATATTTTTAATACTGAAAAAGTATCACATAATCATATGCCTACATGAAAGAGAGGACACTTTTCCCATGCTGTTGCTTGGGTCAAACAGAAAGAGCTGGCACCTCTTGAGCAGAGCTATTTCAGGTAGACTCCCTGACGGGGATGGCACAAGAATGAAGACCATCTGTTCTTATCTTCAGACAATTCACATGTGAACCTTTGTAAAAACTATTAGTTTTTCCTTCCTGTAGGAATGTCTTAATGATTGTACTGAAATGATAATTTACATGTGAACCTTTGTAAAAACTATTAGTTTTTTGTTCCTGTAGGAATGTCTTAATGATTGTACTGAAATGATAATTGCATTAATAATATCTTTATTAGTTACTGTATGCTTGCTTTCTGTCAGATAGTGCTGTGCCCTGGTACAGCCATTTGCATCTAGTATTAAAGTGGCCCTGTGTGAAAGTTTTGCTATATTCTTTATTTAGCAGGAACTTGAGGAAGATTTAAAACCAGCTAGTCTTAACTGTAGTGCTAAATACAAATGGCAGCAAACTCTTATCTTGAAAATATGACACAAAGTCATATTCCTAGTGTACTAGTTAGATTCTGTTATTTTTCAGAATTTGGTAGACAATGGCATGAATTAACAATTCACTTTGTTTTATTTTTAATTTTCTCTGAAGCTATGGTTTTCCTAGTTATTCTGATAATAATGATAAATTTTTGCTAATAATGGGGTACATGAATCAATATTAAAGTTCTATATTTCTGCTTATCTGAAATATCTTATTCTATGCAATTCTACTACTATATTCATTCATAGGAACACATCTTCTAGCACAGGGCTTGGTGCTTAATTGTGATTAAATTCAGCCATCCACATTCTGCTTTCAAGTTACAGTCAACAAAATCTTCAGTTAAAACAGTGCTGTGCAATAAATCCTCTAGATTTTCATCTTGTCTTGAATATGATCTAATTGCTAGAATGAAAGCATTAAAGCTTCAAATGACAACAATAAGTTGTCCTAAAGAAATGCCATTTTACTTTCCTTTCACTGCATAATATTAACCCTCACAATGGAAAACAAGAAAAGACATACAGGAAAGACAGTGATGCAATCAGTTTAACTGGCTACCTTAAGAACTGTTACAGGAACAAGTATCTGGACAATGAGTGTTAAATCATGCCCTTATAACTCTGCATGGTGCAAATTATTCTTAACGTTGTTCAGTTGAATGCCAAATTGGAAAAAATGGGATTATTTTATTGATTCATGTTAAAATTTCAGCCATGGGCTATTTAGTGAATAGAGTAAGTGCTTTATGCATAAGACAAACATCAACTCAGTGCAATTATTGAAGGTATCGAGAGAAGGTACTAATGTGCTTCATGCTTCAGAGGCTACATCTGCCAAAAATTCATAGCAATCAATCAACATTTTCCTGCTGCATTTCATATCTTAACCCATTGGGGGTAATTATTGTGAGTGGGATTTCCTTTTTTTAGATGAAATTGTTTGGTATATTGATTAACCTATTGTTTCTTTGTGACTGCGTTATATTCAGCTAAAATATTAAAACTGTAATCTGTGACTTTTTTCTTTTTTAGAAAAAAATGTATCTCATTCCACACAATGTAACACAATTCACTGCTTTTGAATAGAATCACCTCTCTGTGTGTGCTGTTATAATCTACAATTCAGAATTAGAAAGCTCAACAGAAGAATAAAAATGAGTAAATCACTTATTTTTCATCCCTGGCAGATTTTTTGCCTTCATTCTAGATTGGTCTTGGTGGTCACCAAGGGTTTCCCTGACTCAGGTATAACTGTGAGAGTTGCTTTTCAGTTCACAGCAATAGGTGGGTGCAAAGTGACATTGTAACTGTTAGCTGTTTGTAGCAATAATTTAATTTAGACTTAAGTGCAAAAATGATGTGCAGTTCAATAAATGTCCTCAAGGAGGGAGCAGAAGTGAATTAAAGTCACATTGAGCTTTGTGTCCATTTTGAGAACATTTTTATTTTATTTTTTAGTTAATTATTTTATTTACTTACATTCCAAATGTTGTCTCCTTTCTTGATCCCCCCTCCACAAATTCTTCACACCTCCCCCATCCCCTTTTCTTCTGACAGGATGCCCCCACCCGCCCACCCTTCTTTTCATTTGGTGTATCTCTGACTCCTCAAACAGAGCTGTGTTTTGGAAAACCATTTAAATGCACTTTTTAGGATTTTGATATCAGAATGGCAGCACCCATAGTCTAGATTTCTAAAGAATGGCAGGAGATTATTTCTAATTCAGGCATTTCTAATTGCCATGATTAAATCAAACAATACCTTACAGTTGTGTTTGGGTCAAACAGCACAGTATGTTCTAATGTGGTTGACATTTAAAATATGTAACAATTTATATAAGATAACTATAATTTTAGTTTTTAATCAAGAAAATATTAGAACATCTGGCAATTCTGAGCCCCTGACAATACATTGAAAGCTGAGTGACAGAACCCTACAAGTCCTGAGGCCCTTCAGATGCCTTCCAAGAAGTGATCTGACTTCTAGGCTCTCAAAATTTATCATATTTTATTTGTGGACTTTTTTTCTGACATCCACCATCTTACGAAAAGAAATGCCTGCATAGAAACACAGATTTGAGAGGGAGACCTGAACCAGACTGGGCTCTGTTATGCCAAATTTTACTCTATCATTGACCAGTCCCTAAAGCCCCAGACCTTTTCTCTTTAATACAAACAAAATGCCCAATCATTCAAAAATTGAGTTTGTCCATCAATAATTATAGGGTATTGTGAGTGGAAAGAAGTTTTACAAAATGTGATCAGGAACATACTGAAAATATGATAAATCAGAGAATTTCTATAAATTTTAAAACAGATCTTAAAATTTGGAAGAAAAATGACATTCAGTGTGTAATACAGTGGCTTTAAAAATAGGTATATGTTTAATGATAGGTCATTGTGGGTCCTCTTTATCTGGGAGCTACCATAAGGACAGCACTGGCAAGTATGTCCAATGGTGCAACTGTAGCATTAATGCCATAGAAATAACAAACCGCTTTCTGACTGGGTTTAAGACTCACTCCACAAATTGAAGTGCATACCTGGCACCATCAGGAGGACCAAGACCTTGAGGCAAGACAGGTCTGTGTAGGGAAGAGTCTACCGCTATGATAACTCTAAACAGACATAACATTGAACCAAGTCCTAATGATTAGTAATCAGATTTGTATATAAGAGTACCCTTCCTTCCTGTTTAACATGGAGTTAATCCTCAGTACGGATTAAATATATCTAAAGCACTGGGAATATAGAGGATATGTTTTAATTCACTAAACAAGGAAAAAGTCAACTTCCTTCACCTACATAAAGGGAGTTTAATGAATGTCATAAATACATCACTTAAATACATCAATAAATGTTCAATAATTGAATTGTCCAATGGAAGCATGTTGTGTACATATCATGAACTTTATTACCAATTTGGGTAGATAAAATACTATCCTTTACTAGAAGTAAACCCAAAGAAGATCATCTGTAAAATGTGAGTATTATCACAAAAATAAATGATGTTTATTGGCAACATTGTAACTTTATCATGCTTGGAGGGATAACATAACAGTCACCCCTGTTTTACCATGAATTTTATCTCCTATTTCTCTCTCTCTCTCTCTCTCTCTCTCTCTCTCTCTCTCTCTCTCTCCTCTCTCATAGTTAAAGTCAAAATGCAAATTCCAAGGTGACATGGGAACTTTTTTACCCACAGAATATTTCAAGGAACATGCTATTTACAGGATTAAAAGTTGGTGAGACAAAAGGGAATCAACTGAGAAACAATAAGCCATTATGAACTGTTACAATAATCACATTAGAATGGAGAGGATTTATTTGACCAAAATAAATACATTTCACCCCGGTAGTATTAGAAACGAAAGTGACTAGCCAGAATAAAATTAATCTTAATGATTTTAGGAATAAAACCCAAAGTGTTGAAGGAAAACATGACTTTTTAATACATGCATATATATATATGACATAAAGTGCTCCTTAATGAAACCTCTGCAGGCTCCTTGAAGCACAAATAAATAATTAAAATAGTTTGGGTAAGAGTCTACTTTGAGGGAATCAGAAACACATGGATTTGAGAAAAACTCCTTTAGGCCAAACTCATTTTAATGAGTTTAAAGGCTTTGCAAAAGCAAAACATTTGAAAAATGGGGACTATGATGCAGAATCTAAAACAACTCCAATTTTCACCAGATTTCATTACCTAGGAGAATGAATCCATGTTTTCTTTTTGTAACATCACAGTCCATGAAACCTTTACACAATCATAACAAAAATTACATGAACTCATTACAGTATCATTTATATATCATAGTTTAAAGATAATACGACAATGAGACCACATCATCAACCTTATATGTTGGGGAACATACTAAAGGAAATCTCTCATCAATATGCTATAACTAATAATGTTGATAGACTACACATCAAGGTTTACATGTTTTAATGACATAGCTTTCTATGGTCTACCGGAAGAGTGGCGTCTGGAGAGGAGAATGACTTCGTCCATGCTGTGTATGTAAGTGGAACAGAATTTCAAATTAAAGTATTTAATGATATCTTTTTAAATAAATTAATAAAATTTGCATCTTCTCAATAATTCCCAGGGTTTCTCATGTTCTCTCTCTCTCTCTCTCTCTCTCTCTCTCTCTCTCTCTCTCTTTTTCTCCCCTACTTGTGTTTGTGTGTTTGTCTGTGTGTGTGTGTGTGTGTGTGTTTGTAAAAGCCAGAAGACAACCTTGGATTATTTTACTAAGGAGCTGGCCATTTTAGTAAGGAGTTAAACCTAACCCTAACCCTAACTGAGGAGATTTCCTCAGAATCTCTTTCTAGCCAGGGTCTTTACCCATTATACTAGTCTGAATGAGCTATGAGCTTCAGGGTTATGCCTGCTTCTCTTTCTACAGGGCTAAAGTTATAAACACGTGCCACTGAGCATTATTTACTTACACTGGTTTCGTGACCATACTTGAGAGTCTTCACTCAGAGATTGTGGGAATCACATTACTAACTGAGATCTCTCTCTCTCTCTCTCTCTCCTTTTTTTAACAGTCCAGTTGCTATCCCCATCCTGTTCTGCCCTCTAAAAGTTCCTCATCCCACTACTCTTTCCCTGTCTCCAAGATACCCCCATACCCTAACAACCAACCCTACAGCCCAGCAGACCTTCCCACTCTGTGGGGCTTCAAGTCTCTCAAGGGTTAGGTGCATCTTCTCTCACTGAGGCCAGACCAGGCAGTCCTCTGCTGTATATGGATTGGGGGCCTCGGACCAGCTAGTGTATGCTGCCTGGTCGGTGGTTCAGTGTTTGGGACATCTCAGGTATCCAGGTTAGTTGAGACTGCTGCTCCTCCCATGGGGTTGCCCTTCTCAGCTTCTTCCAACCTTTCCATAATTCAACCACAGGAATCCCCAGCTTCTGTCCATTGGTTATGGGTAAGTATCTGTATCTGACTCTTTCAGTTACTTGTTGGGACTTTCAGAGGGTAGTCATGATAGGTCTCTGTTTGTAAGCACACCATGGCATCAGTAGTAATGTCAGGCCTTGGAGCATTCCATTGAGATGGGTCCCAAATTGGGATGGTCACTGGGTCTCCTTTCCCTCAATCTCTTCTCCGTTGTTGTCACTGCAAGTTAAATAAGAAAAAAAGGGGGTGTTGGGGGGAGAAAGGCAATAACTGTAGTAACTCACCAAAATAGGAATGGAGAAGTGAGCAAGCTATATCTAACCAGAACTCTTCTGTAGGAGCAAATTTGAGGGACAGAGATATTTACATTAAGTAACTCTCATTAGTCTTGCAACTCACTCCAAGGAGCACAGACTTTTTTTTTTGGGAATAATATGAATATGAAACTGGGTCTCCCTTAAAAGGAAGTGATTATGTTTACATTGAACAATAGGAGGAAAGGGACTCAAAACAGGAAGCTAGACATCTATCTGGCTTGAAAATCAGAGCAGAGCAGGAGTAGAAATAGAGGGATAAACATAAAAAGAAGTTCAAAGCATAGATTTTGAGTGGAATTAATGGCAATTCAGGTCATTTCAGAATGGTAATTTTTAACTGAGAAGACTGAACACATCAGAGAGCACAGCGCTAGAGGGGAATAATGGAAGAATCTAGTTTTTATTAGTGATGCAAGTGAGAGTATGGAAACCAGCTTCTGACTTAGACATCACTGACACTGAGTGATGAATGCCTGTATCCTCCTGTATTCATTGCCAAGGACAAAGGTCACCGCTTGGCACATGAACAAATCAGATGTAGACATCATTCAGGGAAGTCGGAGGATCTGTATACAGCGACCTCATCTGGAGTAGGGACAGAAACAGCTTCACTCTGTCTCCAAAGCTCAGCGGTGCTTAGGTTTAGATGGGAGTCAGTTAAGATTTAATTTTTGCATCAGGAAGATTTGAAAAAGACATAATCTGAACTCTTAGTATCTCATATGTAAGAAAACCAGGTGAAATATGCTTCAACAGATACTTTGTTTATAGCTGCTTATAGTGTTTAAGTGCTTATGTTTATAGTGTTTAAGTGACAATATCCATCATATAATACCCACTGTATTAGGGTTCTCTAGAGTCACAGAACTTATGGGTAGTCTCTGTATAGTAAGGGAATTTGTTAATGACTTACAGTCTGTAGTCAAACTCCCCAACAATGTTCAGCAGTGGCTGTGAATGAAAACCCGAGGATCTAGCAGTCCCTTAGTCCCACAAGGCTCTCAGGCGAAGAAGATTGAATCTTCCTCCTTCCAATGTTCTTATGTAGATCTCCAGCAGCAGGTTTGACCCAGATTGGAGGTGTGCATACCACCACACCTGAAACTTGTGTCTTCCAGACTCAAGATACAGATCACAGGTGAGCTTTCTAATTCTTGATTGTAATTCACTTCAGATATAGTCAAGATGACAACCAGAAATAGCCACTACACCTACATAGGCATGCAATGTATTTGGCCATACCAATCCCCACTATTACTTTTCTTAAGCCCAAACCTTTCCTCTTGGTATGTCTTTCCTCCTTGTTTCACACATGAGATGAATACAATGTATGTCTTTGTGAGTTTGACTCATCTCACATAATTTGTTAGTCTAAACACCCATTCAGTTTTCTGTAAGAATATAATTTTCTTTTGTTTGTCAGAATAAAACTATTTCACACACAAATATCACATGTATTTGATCTATTTCTTCATTGCTGGACACCTATAAATCAATTAACTTGAATTAGAAGGAACATAAAGAAACATTAATGCAGTGTTGTTCCTGTCATTATTGATGTTTTTGATTATTGTTATTTTCTGGAAGAGAGGCTGGAATCTATTTGACAGTCAGGGCTAGTTGGTGGGCAGAAATATGAAATATTGAGAACACTATTGGTTCTAGGAACTCTACGTTGTTTGTTTTTACAGATACCTGCTATTTCAGAATACGATTGTGTGATATATTTTTATTAATCATTTTATTTGTTTACATTTTAAATGAAATTCCCTTTCCCTGTTTTCCCTCCACAAACCCCTATTGTTTCTATGAGGGTGCTCTTCCACCCATTTACCCACTCCGGCCTCACCACTCTAGCATCCCCCTATGATGGAGCATCAAGCTTCCACAGGACCACGGGCTTCCCATCCCATTAATGCCAGATAATGCCATCTTCTGCTACCTATGTTTCTGGAGCCGTGGAGCACTCCATGTACACTCTTTCTTTGGTGGTTTAATCCCTGGGAGCTCTGGGTGGTCAGGTTAGTTGATATTATTCTTCCTATGGGCTTACAATCCCCTTCATCTCCTTCAGTCTTCCCCTAGCTCTTTCATTTGGGGTCTCCAGGCTCAGTCCAATGATTGGCTGTAAGTATCTGCATCAGTATTAGTCAGGAGCTATCAGAACCTCTCAGGAAACAGCCATATCAGGTTTCTGTCAGCAAGCACTGCTTGGCATCAGCAATAGTGTAGGGGTTTGGTGTCTGCAGATGGGATGGATCCCTAGGTGGGGCAGTCTCTGGATGAACTTTTCTTCAGTCTCTGTTCCATTTTTTTGCCCCCATTTTTCTTTTGGACAGGAACATTTCTGAGTTAAAAATTTTGAGATGTTTGTTGGCTCTATCCCTCAACTGAAGGCTGTATCTATGTACTGGAGTTGGTCTCTACAGGTTATAACTCCCCTTTGCGGGGTATGTTAGTTAAACTAATAATACTTTTGGGTCCTGGGAGCCACTTGTACTTGTGCTTTATATAAGGAGATAAATATGCATTAATTTGCATTCTTCTACATTCAGACTGCCAGTTAGATCAGCACTAATTTTTAAAGATGCTGTCTTTTTTTTCACATTATCATTTTGGCTTCTTTGTCAAAGATCAAGTATTTATAAGTGTGTGAGTTTATTTCTGGTTCTTCAATTCTATGCCATTGATTGACCTATCTGTCTCTGTACTAATACCATGAGGTTTTTTTTTTATCACTATTTCTCTGTAACAGCTGAAGGTCAGTGATGGTGATTTCCCCAGAAGTTCTTTTATTGTTGAGAATTGTTTTTGCTATCCTGGGGTTCTTGTTATTTCATATGAAGTTAAGAATTGTTCTTTCTATCTCTGTGAAGAATTGATTTGGAATTTTTATGGGGTTTCATTGAATCTGTAGATTGTTTTTGGTAAAATGGCCATTTTGACTGTGTTAATCCTACTGATCCATGAGCATGGGAGATCTTTCCATCTTCCAAGGCTGCTCACACTCTCCCTATTTATTCAATATGATATTAAAAGTTTAAGCTAGAACAATTAGACAACAAAAAGAGGTCAAAGGGATACAAAATAGAAAGGAAGTAGTCAAGGTATCACTATGCAGATGATATAATAGTATACAAAAGCAACCCCCAAAATTCTACCAAAAAACTCCTACAGCTTAGAAACAACTTCAGCAAACTGTCTGAATCAGAAATTAGCTCAAACAAATCAGTAGCCTTCCTCTAGCCAAAAAATAAAAGGGATGAGAAAGAAATTAGTGAACATTCTTACATAGCTTCTTTAAAGTATCATTTTAGTTCTCATGTGTTCAATCAACCTTAAATTTTAGACGCACATGCTGTATTTGTAACACTCATGTATCTGGTACTTCTTGGCTATTGCTTTTTCACATTAGTTACAGACTTTCAGCTTTAAATAAAGTTTCAAAGATTTTAAGAAAGAGTGTAAATAAATTCTAAATTAACATGCCGCTAGTGGGATTGGTCTCCAGGCTATTCTTTTGACTAATGTATTTTCCTACTTATGGAAGATTAACAATAGCTTCCTTGATTTTCTCATCTTTACAGCATCTAATAAACTTGAAACACTGAGCAAAAAGTGAATAGACATTAATTTGAATTCAATATGCATACACATAAGTGTGTGTGTGTTGCTGGAAGATTTATTTTTAATACACAGTGATAAAGTTTTGTAAGAAGAATAAAATATTCTGAAGCAAGTATTATCTTTCAAATTATTTCTATAAAAATTTAAATGTTATAAACTTGTTATAAGCCACTTGCTCTAGCAGTGCTCAGCATTTGCTAGAAGGATCTAATGCACTTCTTCCTCACGAGATTGAATAATACCTTGTAAACTAGGTTGCCTCAAGACATTAGAAGATATAAAGGATGTCTCCATGGTATATTTTGTTTCATGATAAATGAAAAATTTAAATAACACTTGAAACATAGAAGTCTTTGGAGACAGACCATTCTTGTTAAAATTGTCACCAAGTTCACCTTGAAACCCTCACAAGTAAACTTAGAATTTTGAAGTTTGTGTCATAGGATGTATTTATTGTATTAAAAAAAAGTTAGCATTCATACAATGCTGAAATTTGCTTCTTTATATACAGAAGTAAAGAAAATGAACAAATCATTTCATATTTTTGTTTAATGGTTCATACTGAAACAGATCACTTATGGGAACCTCTATCGAAAAGCACAGAGAAAAATACATAAATGAAACACTAATTGTATCTCAACAATTAATACAATAAATTTATGTAGAAGAGGTGAGCAGTATTTGCCTAAGGGCTGTACTGGAAATATCTAAACTGACATTTGAAGTTACCTCATTGGCCAGAGACCTGGGAGGTGAGATACTCTCAGTACTCAAAGGAAGGGACCTTAGATGAAATTCCCTACAGTGGGGAGGGAGAACTTGTAAAGCCCACATGCAAACATTTTTTTCTTCCAATCCCTCCTCAAACTAGTAATGTGTCTTCCCTACATGTTCATGGTATAACTGAGCCATGAACATGCACTCAGTTTACTATTTATATACAAACCATATTCTAAGTCTTTTTAAGTACATGGTTAATCTTAAGCACAACCTGCTAAGACAAATGAATTAGTGCTGATTTTGAAAAACACAATTAATATTCTTTTTCAAGACTATTAAAACTCTAATGATATAAATATCTCTCCTAAACATTTTTATCATTTTTACTGGAACTATCTGAGGCATGGGCCCTCTAACATTGAAGCCCATTTCTCACACTCATCCCACCTCTACTGTCCCTCCCCAGGAAAGCTACAAATAATACTTGAAGGCCAATAATTTATAGAAATATATTTTGAATCATATGAATAAGAACAGAAGTTATTAATTTACTGAGCACATGATCCTATTTTTGCCATTGAATATGATCACAAATGATTTGGTTCAATGAGAAATAACCAAGGCACTCTGAAACATGTTCTCTATAGATATCTTAGGTGCTAGTAGTGTTTTAATGAGGCCATTTTGTCCACATGGGCTAAAGGAATTTTGAAGAACTCTATTAAATGAATATGTACAGAACCAAATCTCTTGCATTCTATAATGTAAGAACACCAAGTCTCTTGAATCCTATAATGAAAGATCAATCGATTTGTGGATGCCAAGTCAATGATAATACCATTATTTATGTAAAGATTACCAGACTCTAGTCTGTCTGCCCATCCACTAAATGTGCTTGTGGCCATCTTTGCTTTCAATGACACGTTTCCTTAGGATAGAACATCCACTAATATGCTATGTTTTTACCAATGATAGGTTACACTGGCTCAGTTCTTAATTTGTAAGAGGAATTTGGAGTTGTTTAAATTATCAGAAAATATGGATATATTAATTGGTATGCAATGGCAGGGCACAGCAAAAAAAATTTCAGAATATGAAGAACTAAAGTAACAGAGCCATGTGTATTTTCAAGGAAATGTTTGAAGAATCATAACACTGCTCTTAGTTTACTTTGATGTAAACTATTTCATGTAGAAAATTTACTTTATTACATTAAAATGAGTCTTTCTATTAGTATTTGATAGTTTGAAGCAAAATATTATTAATTAGAAAAAAATAATTCTAAATAAGAGCCAAAAAAATATATTCGCTGATAAAAGTAATGCTGTATCATCAATTCAACAGCCTGAATTTGATTCAAAATTATGAAGATTAAAGGAAATTGACTCTACAAGTTGACCTTTACCTCCAGTTATTTTCCATGAGTGCTATCTGATGCACACACACTAAAAATGAAGTAAATTAATAAAAATTAATCTTTAGTCAGAGAAGAGAGTACAAATCAATGCTTGAAAAATGATTTAGAATATTTAAAATGTATATTCACTGTTAGCTTAGTACTTATGCAAATAAACAAATTACAGATATAGTTGATTGTATTGTAATTTCCTGAAGTAGAGATGTAAGAATTTATACTTATTTTACATGTAGTAAGAGGGTCTCAATAAATTACTCTTAATTGTTAAGAGTTCTTGCAGAAAACTCGAGTTTTGTTCCCCGTACTGTTGATAATTCTAATCCTGTGCGATCTTACACCCTCCTCTGGCCTGCACAGGCATCAGGAATACATGTGATGTGTATATATAGATGCTAGCCAACACTCACACAAGAAATAAAAATAAATGCTTTTTATGTTTCTTTCCTTCTGCCTCTTTTTAAGGAAATATGTCCTAACGAGGTATGATATCTAAATAAAGTATAAGAGAATTTGCCTGTGTGAGGATCTAGGTTGAATCTCTGGGGTCAAAAAAACAAGGAAAATAGTTTAAGTCATGTACTTAAATACTACTGTAAACTTAAATATAAAAAAATTCATTTGCATAATGTAGCATTAATGTAGAAGTGCTTTAGTATCTCCAAATATTTAACAATGACTAATAGCATACATTGCTATACTCAAAGTTGTCAGCTTAAACTACATTATTGATTCAGCTGTACAAATATTAATATCCAATATATGTGGTAATAATTATTCATTCTTAAATAACAATGTTTTCTCTAGTAAAGCTAAATAAGATGTTATTTATACACAAAATGAAAATCATTGGAAAATATTTTACTTCAATATATTTTATTTGAAAGAAAAAATTCACTTTTTCCATATGCCCTCTTAAATTTTTCAGCTGGCACACTAGTTGATTAGGATTGTAGTGGTTTTTCATACATGTGCATTATCATGCTTCTTTATTGTTTATCCTTGTCTCCAACCCCTCCCCTTGAACCCTTTGCCCACTCTGAATGGTCCCCCTTCTTTCCCTTTCCTTCTTGTCATGTGCAATACATTATTCTCCTCACAAAGCAAGACTTAGAATAATAGTATCATGTTTTGTGTGTTAATCTGATAGTATGATATAATAATTTAATGTGTCTTCATTTGTAAAGCATAGTTTGAACTAAAGGGATGACCTCATAGTTATCCAGTTACATATTGTGTTGTAGGACAATTGTTTCCTACTAACCTAGCTCAGAAAGCATTTTCGCTTTGAGTAACTGATTTATCCTTGCCTTTGTCTAAATTGAGTCAAGTTATTTCTCCTTCAGTTAATATTCAAAATTATATAATCCAAATTGGAGTTAAGAAATATAGGTGCAGAATTTCAATGAATGTGAAAATAATATCTACACTCAATAATTTAATCATTCATATTAGGTAATTAAGAAAAGATCAATTTATGCTCATAAAAATAGGTGAAATAAATAATAATGGACAGAATTTTATGAAACTGAAATCTAATAAAAATGGGAAATCAATGAAATCAAAGGGTGACTGTATGAACTGATCAATACAATTTATTTATGTCTAGACTAATCAAGGAGAGTGAAACAACTCAAACTGCCTATAAAATGGTTGAAATTGGGATTTTTTTTTGAAAACTAGGTTAATAGAAAGAAGAGCAAAAAATACTATGATATGTTTAGTGTTTAAAAGTGCCTTAATTTAGGAAAGCTGGGCAAATTTATTGAGGGTAGCAAGTATTGAAATTCATGAGGAGACTAATATGAATATGAATAAATGCATAATAAATATTAAAAATTAGGAATAAATTAATTCTAAATTAAGTATTAAACTGATATGACTTTACCACTGAACTCTCTGTTTTTTGAAAAAGTAAAATAAATCTTTATTAAAAGTCAGTACACTTGACAGAGGGAGTGAGTGATTATAACAACATATGCACCCAAGTATTTTAACATGTAGAGTAAACACTGACATACCCGAGGGACAAAATTCATGGTAATATAATAGTTAGGGAAACTTAACACATACACATATACACACACCTCAAGGGAGCACAGAACATTCTCAATGATAAGTCATAAAACAAGTTTTAACATTTAAGGAGATTGAAACTACAGTAAGTACCTTTACTGAACACAGTGAATCAAAGCTAGATAGGACTATCATTTTTCTCTTCTCCTCCTTTGAGAGACAAATATTAAAGTCTAAGGCATTCATAAGAAGAGCATGTGCAAGGGAAATTAAACAGAACCACACATGTCCAGAGAAAGGCATAGGCTCAGGAAAGTCCTTAAAGGACCTTAAGTCATTTGTTGTTGTTAATGTTGTTTTACTTTATTTATTTATTTATTTATTTATTTATTTATTTATATTATAGCCATTCCCACCTTCAGGTCCCCTTACTTCCTCATTCCATTCCTTTTCCCTCTTGTCTCCAAGAGGGTGCTCCCCTCCCCACCAGACCTCCCCTTTCCCTGGGGCCTCAAGTCTCTCAAGAATTAAGCAGATATTCTCTCACTGAGGCCAGAAAAAGTACTCCTTTGTAATATTTGTGTCTGGTACTTAGACTAGCCCATGAATGCTTGCTTGGTTGGTGGTTTGTCTCTGGGGTCCAGTTTAAATGACACTGCTGGTCTTCCTATGGGGTCACTCTTCCCTTCAACTTCTTCAATACTTCCCCTAATTCAACCACAGGGACCCCTGACTTCAGTACAATGGTTGGGTGTAGGTATCTGCCTCTATCTCAGCCAGCTGCTGGTAGAACCTTTCAGTGGACAGTCATGATAGGTTTCTGTCTGTAAGTACTGTCATCAATAATAGTATCCGGCCTTGGTGCCCCACCACCTCCATGAAATGAATCCCAAGTAGGCTGGTCATTGAACTGACTTTCCTTCAATTTTTTTTTTCCATTTTTGTCCCTCAAGTTCTTTTAGACAGGAACAATTTTCAGACAGCAATTTTGTGTCTGTGAGTTAATAACCCCATCCTATCACTTGAGTCCCTGTATACTGGAGGTGGACTCTTTGAGTACCATCTGCCCATTGCTGAGCTTTTGAGCTAATGTCATCTTTATTGGCTCCTGAAAGTCTCTCACCTCAGGTTTCTGGTACTTTCTAGAGGTTTCCCTTCCATTCCCCTGAGGCTGCATATTTCCATTCATTCTCCTGGCCCTTTGAGCTTCTCTCCTGTTCCCACCCCATACCTAAACCATTACCCCTTTCCCCCAACTCTTCCCCTCTCCCACTCAGGTCCCTCTCTCCCTCTGCCTCCCTGATTATTTTCTTCACCCTTCTAAGTGGGATGGAAAAATCTTCAGTTGGACCTTCCTATTTGTTATATCCTAGGTATTCTGTACTTTTTGGATAATATCTAATTATCAGTGAGTACATACCATACATATCCTTTTGGGTCTGGGTTACCACATTCAAGATGATATTTTCTAGTTCCATCCAGTGGATCAAGACCTCAATATAAAACCAGATACACTGAATCTAATAGAAAAGAACAATTGATAAATGAGACCATCATGAAACCAAAAAGCTTCTGTAAGGCAAAAGTTACAGTCAATAGGACAAATTGGCAACCTACAGATTGGAAAAATATCTTCACTAATCCCACATCTGATAGAGGGCTAATATGCAAAATATACAAAGAACTCAAGAAGTTAACCTCCAAAAAGCAAATAAACCAATTTAAAACTATGGTACAGAGCTAAACAAAATTCACAGCAGAAGAAACTCAAATAGTGAGAAGCACTTAAAGAAATATTAGAAGCACTTAGTTATCAGAGAAATGCAAATCAAAACAACTCTAAGATTCCACCATATACCAATCAGAATGGCTAAGATCAAAAGCTCAAGTGACAGTATATGCTAATGCAGATATGGAGAGAGAGGAACACTTCTCCATTGCTGGTGGGATTGCAAACTGGTACAACTACCCTGTAAATCAATCTGACAGATCCTCAGAAAATTGGAAATAATTCTACATGAAGACCCAGCTATATCACTCTTGTACATATATCCAAAAGATGCACCCCATACCGCAAAGTAATGTGCTCCACTATGCTTATAGCAGCCTTATTTGTAATAGTCAGAAGCTGGAAACAACCCAAATGTCCCTCAGCAGAGGAATGGATACAGAAAATATGATTTATTACACAATGAAATACTATTCAGCTATTAAAATGAGGACATCATGAATTTTGTTGTTGTTTTTTAAGACAGGGTTTCTTTGTATAATATCTCTGGGTGTCCTGGTACTCACTCCTTAGATCTGCCTACCTCTATCTCCTGAGTGATGGGATTAAATGTGTATATCCCCACTGCCTGGAAAGGACCTTAAATCTTACAATGGAATATAATTCAGCTATTAAAAAATTATATTTATTACTTTTCCAAGTAAATGGATGGAACTAGAAAATATCCTGAGTGAGCCCAGCATGGCTATTCTCTTAAAGGCTCTACCAATAAGGGACTGAGACAGAGATAGATACTCACAGTAAAGCACTGGATAGAGCTCGGGGACCCCTATGATAAAGTTAGGGGAAGGACTGGAGGAGCTGAAAGGAATGGCAAACACGTAGGAAGACCAACAGTGTCAACTAACCTGGAACTTGGGAGCTCCCAGAGACTGAACCAAAGAACACACACCCCCACTGGTCCATGGCCCCAGCACTTATGTAGCAGAGGGCTGCCTTGTTTGGCCTCAGTGGGATAGGAAGCACCTAATCCTGTAGAGACCTGATGCCCCAGGTTGAGGGAGTACCTTAGAGTTGGGCATCCTCTCAGAGGCAAAGGGGAGGAGGGAAGGGTCCTGGGAGGGGTGGCAACATTTAGGATATAAATAAATAAAACAATTAATTTAAAAGAAAAATTAAACAAAAATAGATGCAAAAAACAAACTATGTAAATGAACTCAATACTGTAATTCTGGAAATTAGATTTTTCTTCATTAATTAGGGCTGATTTGGGGTTTCAAGGATGGGATTATTGTTCTACTTTACCAGGGTTTTTTTTTTTTTTCTTTTTTTTAGCTATTACATTCTGGCTTTTACTAAAAATGAGCTTGAGATATAAACTTTAGACTTAGGATACACCGAATTTTTAAGAAATACTAAACAAATAAACAATAGGTACTCTGCACATCCTAGGCGCTGGAAGCAGAAGTAATACCCTAATTCTTTTATGAGATTGGTATACTCCTCATACCAAGAGGAATCAAAGGAACTAAAAAAAATAATTCCAAAATGCCAGTAAATTGAATTCAACAATGTATAAAAAGGACCATACAGCCTGACCTGGAGGCATTCATTAACATACTCAAACTGGCCTTAAAATAATGAGACATTGTAAGAAATATGAAATACTATAAAAATAGCATAGGAACTTATTCTTGGCTACAAATAGAAAGCTGCTAATAAAAACCTACACCCAGTACTGAGGTGAAATCCGTCAGAAACTTGAAGAAGGGATTCTATCATGTTATATACAACAAATAGGATTACTGGCCATTACCCAACCCCCAACACACACACAGTTAAAAACAAAGAAATGTCCTCCACTACCAGCATCACCAAACAAAACCCTAGTGGAAAACCTAACTTGTGTGATGAAAAAGACAGGAGGTGTCAAAGAGATAGTTTATTGATTGGGAAAAAAAATAAAACTTTACACTTCTACAGATTTATAACAATGTTCTCATAATATGGATATTAAAAAAAACAATAATGCTATTTTTGAACTGTGTGTCTCTGTCTAGTTAAACAATGAAGGCCAATTTTAAGAGTCAAAGTTTCACAATTGTAGAACTGACAGTTATTCAGTTATTAGGTAACACCACTACCTTCCCTAGAGCAGTCACTTTTTCTACTCCAACACGGAGAAGAACCACAAGATATATCTAAAGGAACACTAAAAATTATTGCTTTCCTATAGCACCCTTCCTATGTAGAATGCCTCATCTGTGCAGTTGATTTTGTGACAGTGTTTTTCTTAGGATATATCCACATAGTTAATAAAGATAAAGCTCGATGTTGAAAATTGATGATAATAGAGGTGCTTATGTGATTATTTATTCAGTAAAACAAAATATTAGACTTCTTTTTTATTACAGTTTTCTTGGGGCAATGCTAATGCCTTTCAACCCTGTACATGAGAAAGCCATAGGCTAATTTGGAGAAACTGCTTTTCTTCTTCTACCAGGTAAATTCTAGGATTGGGACTCAGTTCTTTACTTGCTGAGCCATCTCACCTGCCGTCAAATTGTTCTTGAAGTTATTTCAGGTTGAAAATCTTTGACAAATAGGAATCAATTGAAATTTGGTACTATGATTATGTAAAATGAAGGAGCTTTCAAAGAGTAATTATCATATATCTGTCATGTAATTTAATATATGAAAAAACCTTAAGAAATAGTTTTATGATCTGCTCCCAGAGTGTAGTACCATATCACAACCTGTAGGAAACTTCAGGAGCAGAACAGAATGTTTTGGAAAGGGCACCTAAGTGATATATTCTAGTAGGAAAAAAGAGGGTGCAGGGGATGTCAGGAGGATCAGGTAAGACAGATTTAATTTCAGTTTATATATTTAAATTGGGGTAATGGAACTACAGTGGTTTTGTGGTTTTTGTTTTGTTTTGTTTGCCACTAATTCAATTACATTTTATGAATGGTGGTGGGAATTGGGAACACAAATGATCTAACTATCATTATCCCTACAGGCTGATGTAAGCTGGAACCATGGGAGCTGAATCAGAATTCAGAGTCAGGAAGCCAATTTGTGCTTTTAGCATTTCACAGATGAAAGATTGGATCATAAATTCTCTTTGTTTCCTGTTATCCCCTCTAGTGACTCACTGATGATTATAAATCAGGCAAGTATTACATATATATCAGCAGAGCTATAGTGTAAACTGTCTTCAAAACTATCCTTTCTCAGACTGTAAGCAATTTAAAACTTTGTTCATAATCACAAACATGAAGTCAATTCTCCATCTGAATATTCTGACCTAAATATTCAAGTTATCAAATCTGCCCTTCCATTTTTCCCTCAACTTTGAGACCTTACTGTCACCAGTAAAACAAAGCTAACCTCAAAACTTCTTTGGGAATATGATATTTTCTGTTCAAAACAAGCTTTATTGAAATACAGTTTGATACTGGATCAACTGAACATGTTTAATATGTATAACATTATGATTTTAGAATGTGCAAACACCCATGATATGATCAACATAGTGCAGGAAATAAATGTACCCTACATCTCCCCAAATTTCTTGTTTTCCTTTGGTTTTGTTCTGTTCAACAATAATATGGAGTAGGAAATATAATATTAAGCAACCTTAAGTTGACAAAAGACTCACTCATGCCAGATTCCTAAATTCTAAAGGTTGGTGTGGGAGCAGTGGAAAGTGTCCTAAATATATGGACAAATTCATAGCCACTTCAGCATGCAATTTTCTTGTCTATGTCTAAACCATTACCAGTCTTCGTTACAATGTTGAACTTAGATTTTTTAGTTACTTTAAAGCACATCCAAACCTAGCTTCCCTATGCCAACATTTCAGTATAAATTTTTGAGAATTCTATTAAGTACCACATTTATGAAGTTTCTTTAAGAAACCTGAATGCATTTCAGAGAATGTCTTTCATCACAAAGTTGCTTCCTAGAAGAGTACTCATGTGCAAAAGATGCAGCCACTCTTTTTATCACAGTGACAGAAAATGCTCTTTTTTTTATAATCCCAAGCTTCATAGTATTCTTTCTCCCAAATCTCTTGTCTTACTTAGGAACAAAGAAAGACACTCTGACTTTCCCACAAAGGAATACAGCAGCAGTGGTTCCTTCTGTAGTTAATGTATGTTTGAAGGTACATTTTTCAACACATGTGTATAAAATCTGCTAAACCAAAGTTGCTAAGGAAATCTTCCCTTGGCTTATAATATTCAATCTGTCCTGACAGTCAATAAATATTAAATCTGTAAAACTTCCCCTTTCTCATTTTCTTTCTCTAAATTCAAATCATTGCTGACCTATTTAAATCTCACACACACACACACACACACACAAAGAGAGAGACAGACAGACATACACACATAAACATAGAGAGATAGAGAGAGAGAGAGAGAGAGATGTATTTTAGAGCTTTCATCTAAGTTAGTGATACATTGCAGTGATCTGGTCAACACTCATTAATAAAGAAGGAAAAACAACCTTATAACCTTTATGCTACAGTTGAGCTGTAGAATAAAAGGACAAAGACATCAGTAGTAAGAACAGAAATCCCAGCTCTTTCTTCTCCCATAGCATGGGGAGAATAGACATAGAAAGACGTAGATTAACTACAAGTAAATCACAGATTATTTGTCTCTCAGAAGAGCAGCACATGGAATAAACAGATGGAAATTAGAACCACTCTCTGTGACTGTTAGGCCAGTGTGGGAACAGTTGAACTCACCAGTGTCTGTTCACCCACTCAGTTTATGCAGAAAAATAATGTACACATGGGTATAAGACTATGATATTATAGACATCCATATTTCAACTGAATCCCATCAAAACTCTTTTCAATGATGAGGTTCTTTACCCTGTAACTTGTCTTACTGACCAGTACTATACCTGTTCATGCTGCATGCTTCATGAATCACATGGGCCATCATTGAAAAACATTGGTCCCACCTTCAGAAGAGTCCAAACTGCCTCAAAAGAAGCAACTCTCACATCAAAGGAATAAGAGATGATTCATTCAACAGCCAATTATAAGTGAATATGGCCCAGGAACAGATTTAATTTTCTCCAAATAGTATGCTACAATTAGTAAGACATTTCTTGAAATTTCTATGTAGAGTAAGAAGGGCATAAAATAATATCTCTTAAAGATAAGGATGCTTTAAGAAGACACATGTGTCTCCTCATCTATTTCACTATTGAAACTATAGGTCCCAACAACATGAGGATTTCCCTGGAAACTTACATTGGGAGAAACAAAAGGCTACCATCTAGAGTAGAGCTTATCTCTGATAAGGGTTTGACGGCAGTACTAAGAGCTCCTCAGGGCACCAAACAGGCTGAGATCGAGAGCCAGAAAATGATGGGTCCATAGTGGGAATACCACATCTTTACCAGGACTGTTTATATATACATACCCTTGACCCCCTAATCAAGTTTTACTTTGCTTCAGGAACCTGAAGGTGGGCTGGAGCTAGGAATCACTGGATATATTTTTCCTCTTTCCATAAGGCTACATTGAATTTGTCTGCTTTCCACTATTAATTTTGCCCCTTTAATTTAATTTTGGACAGATGGCTTGAAGTAGAGGTTATGATCTCAAAGTTCAATAACAATAACAAATATTTAAAATACATTGCTGTCTACATGAAGTAGGCAGTACACAGAAAAGAGGGCAGAATTTTTGCTAGAGATCTGCCAGCATTCTTAGCCTTTCAATACCTGGATGCTAAAAGTCTGTTCATACATTCCTTAAGATACCCAATGGTCAGAAAAGATGTTTAACCACGTACAGTGGGGAAGGGGGCAAAACTAACTATTAAAAGGCAGTAAAGATGGCCCAAGATAATTTTGTTCTAGATTTGGAAACATCCCCATCTCTCCACCTGAGTGAAATTCTAATCAGTCAACCTACCTTTGCATATACAAAGGTTTTCTAGGATTTTTTCATTCACATTCATCTGTTGGGATATTTTACCAAGTGCTGCTTTCCTAAACTACTTCAAAATGGCTACTTGAAACGTTCATTTCATTAAGATCACTCTTCATGCACCATTTTAAATAAGATATCCTTTAAGCTTCTCATTGCCTGTTTTCTCTTCGGCTTTCTGTAATTTCAATGCATCAACTTTGGCAAACATGTCTTCTTTCATCACATCTACCTGTAAATACAAGAAGTCATGACATAGCACTTAAGATTAGGGAATTTTCCTTCATTTTTTTGTCTCTCACCAAGAAAGTATTAAAAATAGTTTTAAACTAAAGAAAGATTCCTGACCTGGAAGATTCAGTGATTTCTATTGCAATAGAGAGGAGATATGTTTAATTTGAATCCTCATAGATGCATTATTTTAACAAATTTAAGTCTCTTTCTTTATCTCTCTTATACACAGGTGCATGGATGTGCACACACAGACACACTCCAAAATATATGAGAAATCTGCTCTGTTTCATAAGCCATATAGAGACCAGGTCTAGTCTGCCTTCCTATTGAGTTCTCTTGCTGCTGGCCATGGAGCATGTTGAACTCACCATTTTAAAATTTATAGAGCTAGACATAAATGGATAGTAAGACATAAAAGCATATTTCCCTTACCAGAGATAAACATATTCCTGCCATTTCTATAGAAATGACTTGAATTAAATGGCTAATTGAGCTATAGAAAAAAATGGTTCATTAATGAGATAGGTTTAATTATATTTATAAAGTACATATTTATTTATTTAATGCCAAAGTAACAGATGGTTAGAAAAACTTAAATGCTTGTACAGTAGGTTCTAAGCAATATATATTTTAATGTTACATTATAGTCAGGCATGATTTTAAGAGAAACAATGAACATGACCTCAGGGACACTCATTTTTCCTTTCAAACCTCTCAGAAGAAAACAAGGAACTACACCCAAAGTGGAAAAAGAAAATGTCTGCATATGTAACTGTAGGAAGCATGGCATTTTCATTTTGTTCACTTTTTGCTCTTCTCTTTAGTTAAAATTTATACTTCTTACTTACAGTGCAGTGTGAGAATCATATTTATCACAGGGGAGCTCATTAGAAACACTCACTTGTGGGTTGGATATTGTAGCCCAGACCAACTGATTCAGAATCTGTGCAGTAATGTGCTTCTGAAGTGATTCCTGTGACATTTCCTGGTATGATCTCCAAGCTGGATAATACGTCTTCATTCCTGTAGCCTTCGGATTATACCTAAACCTTAAAGAATATTACTGCCATCTGACTTTATTTCCCTTTTTATCATAAAACCAAGGATAATGTCTGTTGCTCAGACAATATACCCATCTTTGGGGTGTGTGTGTGTGTGTGTGTGTGTGTGTGTGTGTGTGTGTGTTTCTCTTCGTGGAGAGTATATGTAAGTGTGTGAGTAAAAATACACATGCATATACATAGGATTTTATGTAAAATACATATCTTACATTTTTGTCATAGAATTGGAAAAGATGGTAGTCTCACCACAAACTTTAACCTGCCAACAAGTATGGAGGATATATCAATGGGAGCCTTCATCAGACTAATCTTAAATGATCTCAAAGCCAGCCCCTTTTGTTAGTGGAGAGCAATATTTCTATCAGTAAAGTACAACAGAGACAGTTGGCAGAAGAAGAAAGTGCATATAGCTGTATTTCATACTAAATAGCACCATGTATGCTCAGCTCTGCAGCAATCCATTATGATCTACTGAAAGAAAATGCTTCGAGGATGAAGGCTGAGTTATGCACTGATCAATAGGCCTAGGAATGTGCTGTTAGCAGTTATCAGTTCATACACTTTACCAAAGCTCAAGGCCCAGTGTATCTTGGGCACTCTCCCAAGTCTGAGATGCTTCACTAAAAGTCATTTTCTGTGAAATAGGTTCAGAAAGAAGTTTTCCTGCTTCTTTGACCATATCTATAGACTTCTAATATCTTTTACTTCAATACGATCTATGTGGAAATATCATGCTTTCTAAAATTATATATATTTATTATATATATATATACTTTGAAATATATACAATATTATGCTAATTAACATATTTAAAAACTTTTTTTTGAACTTTGAGAACAGGAGTTAATTGATATTGCCAGAAGCCAATAGAAGTTGTTCACATAATAGATGCCCTTTGAATTCATAAGGCATTGTTCACATTCACTGGATATTGTGATAGTTCTCAAGAATGTCTTCAGAAGACCAGTAAAATTTAATCATATTTTCAAAGCAGAGTGGAAAAAAATAAAAGGTATAGAAATCCAGTTTATCATTATTCTTAAACAGAAAATCAAGGCATGGAACCACTACTAACAGACATGATCATAGACCATTAACTACATGGCTAAAATATTATCATTTATCCTTTTCAAATCCCAGCTTGGAAGTGTAAGAGTAACTCCAGCAAATATACATTTATTATCACCAAGCACATGCACAAATTTGTGGGCAAATTCTACTCTGCAGCTTTCTTTTTTGTTTTTTTGGTTTTTTTTTTGGGGGGGGGAAGAATCAGATAACAAAGTATTACATATAAATGCACTCAAATGGATATGGTTCCTACATTTAGCCTTACTGTTGCTTTATTAATGATGTAAGTTAAGTTAGACTGTCTTGGGTGCTGGAGAAGTGGCTCAGTTGATTGGTTGTTCACTGCACAAGAAAGACCTGAGTTTGAATCCTATCACCTACACAAAAACCTGGATAGAGCAGCAAGGTCTGTCATTCTAACAGTTTGAGAGACAGACTATAACGACATTTGAAATATGCCACTGGAGCACCCCACACACACACACACATACACACATATACACAAAACCTCAGATCTTCAAGGCTGATACTATAATATCGACTTCAAACTTAACATGGGGGCTCAGGAGAGCATGAGATATTCAGAAAATCATTTCAAGTGGTCTTTGTGTATAGCATTCATATCATGTACTATGGACTGGGTTTTTGTTTAATTGATTGATTGTTTTTTATATCAAAATATATCTCTAATTTTATGAGATGTATTGCAGTGAAAATACTCTCTTGCAAACTGTTTTGGAAGTACTTCTATTTTTATAGCAATTAAAGATCTATGCAATTTGGTTTTTACACAAAATTAATACAATTAAAACTTTGATTATTCTTTTAGTTACTAAAGCATCTGGTATCTATTGTAAATGAAACTACCTCAGTTGCCATGGAAGCACTCTGCTTGTTCAGTCCATAGCATCATGAATCAAAGAAGCCCTGTGTCACAATTGATGTGTCTCCATCAGCAAATTCAAAGCTAAAGAGATGTTGTAGATACTCCATTTTCAGAATTAATAGTTCAAAGGTGCCATTTTTATTGTAAAGCCACTTCAGAATTTTATCACTCACAAGCATTGGTCTTTTGGGACTGATGAACTTCTATTTTTAGTTTCTTATGTACATTTAAAAGCTGGCAGCATTTTCAAACCCAATTTCTTTCTGAGAAATCTGATGCATAAAGCATATTTCAAAGAGTAATGCTTCTTTCTCAGACTCAGTTTGAGTACTTGAGTTTTATCAAGCTCCATCTTGTATAGTCTGTTTTCTGGTTATGAAACACCTTAAAATTTATTAGATGCTTTGGTCTTCCTAGATAATAATATAAGAAGATGTAGTAACCCCTTCGATGTAATAAATATGAATACTCAAAATAGTTTTGGACTAGCCTAAGTACAATTCATCATTATCCCAAGCCTCCACTTTCTCCAATTTATGTGCATTCTGTTGCTTAAAACAAGTTGATAAAGTGCCCATTTCTTAGAACATAACAAACCAACATAAAACTTTCTAAAGCTACAAATATATTTAGAAAAACATATAAATCATTGCCTGTCAAAGATTAAGGCTAATTTAAGTTCACTATCTGGAAACACTTAGAGACTTTTTCTTTTTTGTTTCACTCACTGCCTGTTAAATTAGTTGCCTTGTTAATGAAGTTTAATCATTTATTACTCAAGGCTATAAAATGGTCTATGTAGCAATAGCTTTAGGGTCTAAAGCACAGAATGGAATAGAAACACCTTTCTACCATTTAAAATCTTCAAGCCCATTTTAAAAGGTGACTTGAAACTGATGGTATGCAAAGTGAGTTTGGGGCTTTTTATTGATCTATGGTTGCAGCAATATTTGACACTATGAGTGGGTTGTTAATTAATTTCTGTAAATTCCAAAATTTGAATGTGTAGTAGCATCATATTCATTTTTAAAAATCTTATTGCTACATTCTTTTTTTTTTTTTTGAGAAACAAACATTTGTTTACTTTTAGTGAATTTCAAATAGACACTTAGCATGGGTGATTGATTTTATTTTACAGTGTAAAAAATCTAACACTAGGTACCATGCTGAATCTTTAACACCATTGTTGTCTCACAATTACCCTGTATTGTTTGAGTTTTATAATAAAGATGAATGTTCATCTGATATTCTCACTTATTTTTATCCATTTATTAATTTCTTGGCTCATTTTATTTTACTATGAGGTAAGAATGTTGTTGCTATGTTTTTTCAGGATGTTGCAAGGACAATTTTCTCATAGTAAGGATCTCCATAGAGTGGCAGACAGTGTGACTTTGGGCTTTCCATTTGCAAATTTAAAGTTTTATCTGGGCAAACACAAATAGGCAAAGCCCACATTTAGGGTGAGACTTCCTGCTCAATAATCTGATCAAGAAAATTCATCATCTATCTGCTTATGTTTTAGATGATTCTACATAAACTTGAATCAACAACCAAGACTACCTCTTGTCAACTTGACAGAAAACCATTTTTTATGTAACCCTTGATTTCTAAACACTTGCCATTGGAGCCTTAGCTAACATTGGGTTTGCTACTTCGTATGGTATAAGTGGTAGATAAGCCTGTTTAATAACCTGGACCTATGGAAGAGTTCTCTCCTGTTAATGCTCATTCAATGGTACCAGTTTTTCTAATTGCTTGGTAAATTGGCTAGATTAGCAACATATTTAAATGGGGAATATGTTCCTTGGATGGAATAGGTACAGCAACTTAATCTTTCACCTTGGAAGGAATATACCACTGATATCCTAGTCATTTCAGTGAGTTAGAATGACCTTGAAGTTAAGTGTGGATAATTTCTCATCCTATGATATGCATATGCTTTTCTAACAAGTTCATATGGTTTGCTGTCTCCAGCTCACTTGACCCAATTAGCAGCACATCATCAATATAGTTGACATGTCTGATATTTTCTGGAAAAAAGATGCAGGCAATCAAAATCCCAGCAAAATAAGTTATGACAGAGCTAAAGATTTAACCTTCAAGCTAAGTCATGACATGAGGATGAAGAGTTAATATACCCTTGAGGTAGAACAGTAGAGGTCTACTTATTTCCTTGACAACTGAAAGCAAATTGCTTCTTGATGTTATTGACTGGTATAGATGTGGGATAAACCATTTTCTAGATGAATAAATGTATACCAGGAACACTGTTCAGGGACACTATATTTGGTACAAAAGCTACAGGTAGAGCTACTACTTAATTGAATTTGTGACAGTCAACTCTCATTTTACATGATCCATTTGTCTTCACAACCTTTGCATCTTTAAAGTCCTTGAAAGTGACACTAATTTCTGTAATATCTGACATGCTACAATATTGGTGTTGGCTTACTATTTTTCCATGTAGAGGCTACTCTATTGGCTTCTGTTTTGCCTTTCCAACCATGAATGCCATTACTGTCTAGGTTATAGAACTAATGCAAGCCTTCTACCAACATCTAAACATTTCTACCCAAATTATAGGTTAATAACCAGAAGGTATGTTTGGGGAACTTCTGGGCCCACTACAAAATGAACTTTGAAAAAATCCCATTATTCACTGAACCTTATATTTTCTCATATATGTGGATCCCAGCTTTAGATATTTTATTAGAATTTATGTTGTAATACCTGTGGAAAACAAAACAAAAGTAGGAAAGGGATGCGAGAGATGAATTAACTGAAGAAAGTAGAATTGAGGTAAAAATATAAGTAGACATGGGAAATACTAGAACTGGAAAGGTTAAGTGAGGAGGTAGTGGTATGGAGGTGAAGGAGGGGTCAAGGAAAGGGGCATGTGAAAAAAGGAGGCAGGGGAAGGAAAAGAAAGAGGCACGTAAAAAACCCTGAGGAAATTTACCCTCGATCTAATAAAAACTATAGTTAGAACAGATAGTAAAACAAATGTCATATGAACACAGAGATTTAAAAGTTTAAGAATTGGTAAGCATGGGAGATGGGGAAAGGGGGTACTAGGAGATCTTTAACACTAAAGATACATTAAAAATCTAAACAGAAACTCACTGGCTTGTAAGCTCTTATATATGGTCATGTATTTATGTGTTTATATTATAATACATATATATAATTTTAAAGGATTTGGATGGAGGTACCAAATGTTATGTTAATAAATAATAATCTCACAGCAGGGCTTAAGATACTTTCCTATGAGTTATTGGTCAGAGGCTTCCTAGAACCCCACAAAATTGTATAGTCTCCTGACACAGCTTTTATATATCCACTATAAGTCAATAGTAAGACATTATTACTGAATCACTACACACTTTGGATATAAGACATAGAGAAATAAATCTTGAAATGACCAGGAAACGTTCTTGCTGCTATATAGCATTCATATACCTAGAAGGTGTTATTAAGGACACTGGAAGATAAAAGATACCAATAGTCTTACTCAGCACTAGAATCAGCATGTTATGATATTTGCCTCCATTCAAAAATATGTCCACATTTAGGTACATAATAAACATGTTTTGGTTGGATTTGAGAACTACTCCACAAAAGGAAATTCATGTCTCTTACTCTAAGCCAGGTCAAAAGCCTAGGTCTGGAGTGGTAACATGAAATAGCAAGGGGCACACTATTGCTTTTGCTAAATGGTCTTATTGTCAAAATGTCTCCTAAATATTCATACTTATAGCCATTATCTGAGCAGTTCTCAACATTGGTCAGAGGAACTCTTTTTTTCCCAGTGGGAAAATGCAGAAACTCACATTGCTGAAAGTGCTGAGATTAACAGTGGCTGTGGGTTACTAGCCTGAAATGGGACATTTATCTCAAGCCCCACTTTCCCAGGACTTAAGGAACATCATAGAAAGTGAGGCAGAAAAAAAATAAGAGCTAGGGGATGGAAATGTGTACTGTGAGATTTATGAACTCATCACAGCTGTGTTTGCATTTACCACATACACACACTATCAAGCTAGTTAAAAAAATTCAATATGAATGAAGGAATGTGCTCATGAGGGCTTCCCACCTAACTTGGGACTACATAGAAGTTAATGGCTGATGGGGAGAAAAAACAGCTACTTGTCTTTGGGAATGTGGCCACTAATGCTTTGTTCATGCTCTAAAGGATTTTCCTACTCTCATGTGCATATGAGTACTACTAATAAAAAACAAACAAACAAAGACATGGGGTTTTGAAATTGATTAAATGAGGGCACTAGGAAAAGCTAGAAAGTGTTGAGTTGGATTTCAGGAGTTGTGGAGAGGGATGAAGGATGGATATGATCAAAATACATTGCATATATGCATATATAATCTTTACATGATATACTAAAACTATCATTTTATATATCAATTATAATGCTTTATTTATATCGAGGAAAAGCCCAGCGAAGTGTTGAAAACAAAACAAAAGAAACATGGAACCCTCTAAAATTAAAATTCAACATTTAAAAATGGTATTTTACATGGCTTCCTAATGACAGGAACATGGATGCTTCAAAATAGCTTGTTAGCCATGCTGACTTTATGAGCAGCAAAGAAGGGCTGAAACATTCACAGAGTAACAGAAGTTTCTTGAACTCAACTGAGTCTAGAGACCAGTCACCAAGCCAATTAAACATCCAACTAAGAATATAATAAAAAGACATTTATAACTCCATTTTAAATATTCTTGAGCTTTAGAGCTGTTGAAGGAAGGTGAAAATAAACAGACAGGAGTCTGTAGCCTTTTATGTATTTGTGTAAAAATTTCACAGAAACTAACTGGGGATACCTTTCATTCTTGTTTTTCTACTTATAACTTTGAAACCCTCACTAGGACACATCAGATATCATTCTTCTATCTCAGAAAAGAAACTGTGTTTTGGTTCAGTAAGTAACATCAGCTACTTCATAGCCTATCTGGAGTCAGAAGTACATACATTATCCAGTAATGAGATTTAGGGAATGACATTTAGAAAGAACATACATAGTAGCCTCTATAAGTGAGCTTGCACTATGGAGTTCTGCATTCACAAGGTCTACCAGATCTACCAGCAGAATGCACTCAGGCTGTATAAGCCATGCTGTGCCACCTTGAGTCATTGTGTATCTACAGGGACAAATGCCAGAACTTTGCTTGTTTATTGAGAGCCCAGTTTGAAGAATAAAAGAATACAAAATACATGATGAAGGCTACACAGCTGCTAAGGGAAGTGGAAGAAAAAATCTGGCAAAGTCAGTACTTACATCTTTCCTGATTGTCCTGGAAACACCTCCTATGAGAGATACGAGTGCTCCAAGGTTCCAGAGTGGTGCTTAGATTACTGGCATCCTTCTGAAAAAACAATGTATTCTGATTACTTTTCCAAGAGAGAACAGTGGAAGAAACTGAGGATGGAGCTCAGGAGTGGGATATTAAGCAACAAAAGGAGAAAACATCTCTTGGTGGTATTATGAAGCTTTGCCTCCTGCCAGAAAGGAAAATGAGTTGCTCCCATTGTGCTGGCATATTGTGAGAAGATCTGGGGATTGGTCCATGTAGATACAGGCACCTCAATGTTCATGCTTGGAAGTGAAAGTGACAACACATTCAGACTAACTAGCCCTAAGAAAAATAATTCAACATGGCATGGTATAACACACACACACACACACACACACACACACACATGCACACAAGTATGAATGGACACACACGCTCCCACACACACATACAAAAACAAAAAAAAAAGTTGATAAGTTCATTGATTCATCAAAAATGAAGTAGTTTAAAATTATAAGACACAGTGAAAAGTTTCTCAATGGTTTCATGTTCTTGACATGAAATGTTACTCTATGAGATTCAAGAACAACAAATCAATATTGCCTGATAGTACCAGTTTTCAAAATTATAATTGCTTACATATTCTTCTATTTTTACATTCTATAATTTTAGTAGCTAAAACATCCACTTAAAAATAGCATGAAAAAAGTAAGTAGTGCTTAGAAAGAGCAACATGCTATAGGAATATGGCATGAAAATTATACATTAAAATTCATGACTCACAGTAAGGAAACATAGCCTCATTGATTCACATATGGATACTGATGAATTTAAACTTACTTTGCTTTAAAATGTGTTATCCATGACAACAATGTGAGAACAGAGTATACCATGTCTATGAATGCATTAATAGACATTATGTCTTTTATTGTTAGTACACATTCTTGTTCTCCTTTTGCAAAATGTTATGCTGTATCCACACATAGACTTGTACATAAATGCGACCATACTAGGCTAGCATCTGCATGTGAAGAAGAACTTGTTTGTGGTTTCAAGATTGGCACATTGGGTGTTCTCACTTGTTATACCTTATTTATCTGTCTTTTTGTGATTATATCCTTCTTTAGAGATAACAATATTCTACTTACGTGTGTACAAATTTTATTTTCTATAGATATGTTTATGGACAACCAGATTATTAACATTTCCTTACCTCAGTGATTAAAGAAGCAAGAAACACAGGAAAGCAAAACTCTCTAGGGTGGGAACTGAGTTTTCTGGGTGGATGCCAAGGAATGAAATGCTTGGGTCATGTGGCAGCTCTATCAATAATTTTTTGAAGAATCTCCAAACTGATTTTCATAATGGCCATAATGATTTGCACTCCCCTCAGCAGTGAATAAATCAGTCTCTTCCTCTACATCCTATCTAACATTTGCGGTCAGATTTCTTGATGACAGCCATTTTTACTATGATAAAGTAGTGTCTCAAAGTAGCTACAGTTTGCATTTTCAAATGACTAAGGTAAGTTGAACACTTTTTAAAATAGCTATTGGCTATTTATATTTCATTTTATTTATGAAGCATTTGATTAATTGGCTTATTTGCTGATTTCCAGTTTTATTTCCTTATAATTTAACCCCTGCAGTACTTTGTTAATTCTGTATATTAACCCCTAATCTGAGGTATAAGTGGTAAATATTTTCTCCAATTCTGCTCGCTATTTATGTTTTCTTCTGATAGGTTCTCTATCTATGTATCTATCTATGTATCTATCTATCTATCTATCTATCTATCATCTATGTATCTATGTGTCTATGTATTTATGTATCTATCTATGTATCTATCTATCTAATCTTTTTTCTGTGTAGAAACATTTTAAATATTTTATAGTTCCATCTTCTGATGCTTGTGATTATTTCCAATGCGATTTTCTGCTCAGAACATTCTTCAACACCACAATATATTGAAGAATATTCTCTATTTCATGTCGAAGCTTCAGGTTTTAAATTATCTGATCACTTTCAGTGTGTGTGTGTGTGTGTGTGTGTGTGTGTGTGTACGTGTCTAATATAAAAGATATAAATCTAATTTCAGTCTTTTTCAAATGGATATTTAGTTTTCACAGTGCCATGTGTGAACAAGCTATCTTCTTTTCCAGTAAGAAAACCCCAGTTTTTTTTTTTTTCAGTAAGAAAACAGTTGATCAAATACTGTTGTAGAACATGTGCAATGTAGTTCTAAACTCTCCATATGTGTGGTATATGTCTCTAGGTTTATTTTAGATTACTTATTGCAACCACAATCAGAAGAAACAATAAACCTTGTGTCTAAAATAAACTTACTTGTTCACCTTGATCAACTCAGTAGAAGTTCCAACCTAAGAGTCAGCTCTAGCAGCTTCAAAACACTTGTTCTTCCTTGGTTTACACCATCACATGCATGAAATAAACTCCTCCACATTAGAAAAAATACCAAATTTTAACTCACCTTCATTTCTAAAACATGACTACTAGTTAGCGAATATTTAAAAATTCATATTTACAATATTTCTGTACATTAATATTTGTTACAAATAACAATACCTTGTATTTTGATTTCACCTTCTGTATTGAAATTGAATTTAGCCATTTTCTCCTGATAACAAAATAAATTTAAACCATTAAGATTTCATCTCACCTCAGTCAGAATTGCTGTTAATAAAAACATAACCAAATGACAGGTGGTGGCCATGCTGTAGGAAAAGGATAATGTTCACTGTTAATGAATGTATCTACTGCTACAGCCACCAAAGAAATCATCTTTGAGGTCCATCCAAAAGCTAGAAATGGCAGATAAGAGAGATGACCTTGTGATTAAGTACACTGGTTGTGATTTCACAGGACCCAATTTCAATTCCCACATAACATCTCACAACCATCAGTCATTTCAATTCTGTGGTATTCAACTTCCTTTTATGGACCCTGTGTGCACCAAGAACATATATGTTACATATATATGCATGTAGACAAAGCATTCACACATATAAAATTATTATTTTTAAGTGATAAATATAATTTCATATAACCTAACCATACCATTCCTGGTAATATACATAAAACCATATTCTCTACCACAGAGATACTTATTTATGTTAATTTACTCCCTTTACAGCACTTAGGGTATGTAATTAGCCTTCATGCTCAATCAGTGACGACTGGATGATAAAAATGTTGTACATATAAACAATGGGATATTGTTCAGCTGTAAATATTACAAATCAGTAGATGGAACTGAAAGAATTTATTTTGAGTTAGGTAACTTGGACCCAGAAAGATGATGCTACATGTTCTCTCTCACATGTAGATCCTAGCTTTAAATCTTTAGAGTTGTATATTTAGCTTGACATATAAACAGAAGCCAGAGAGTCAGAAAGATGGATGCTTTAAGGGAGGAAGGACAGTTGAATATAGTTATTTAATTTAATTTCTATTGCTTTGATAAAGACTGTGACCAAAATCTACTTAAGGAGAGAAAACGTTGCATCATTTTACAGGTTATAGTCCATACACACAGGGAATCAGGCATGAAAGTTAAGTCAGGAGCTGATGCAAAGATCCTGGAGAAGTACGACTTAGGAGCTTCCTTCTCATGACTTGCTTAGCCTACTTTCTTACATACTTCAGGACCACCTAAACATGAATAACACTGCCAATAGTGGATGAACCTTCCACATCAATACATAATCAAGATGAAACTACACAGAATTGTCTACAAGTGAATCTTATGGAGGCATTTCCTCAATTATAATTCTCTTTTCCCAGATATGTATACGTTTTTGTCAAACTGACAAAATAGCCAACCATCACACCTACTAATGACAATTCCAATGTTCTCTGCAAAATTGTCCACTTTTGGAATAGTGGCACAACTGTTATGGATATAATAAACCATTTCTCCCTTCAACTTAAGGCAAGTTCCATTGGGGTAATGCATGCTTGGTACTGCATATCTTGGCAAAACCTCATTGCTGAGGATTTCATGAGCCCTGCAAATGTGCTCACTACTGTTGTTGATCTAAATTGAAATTTCACCAAATTATATTTTAAATATTTATTTATACTCTTAGACAAATATGATTCACATCCTTTAATCAGAGAGGTTTCTAACACTGTGAAGGGGAGTGGATACAGAATATTATTGCTGTTGATGGTGCTCAGAGTAAGTAATGCTTTTGTGTGTTGATTTCTGAACAAAACTCCATGTGTTGGACTCAAAAGTCCAAGTGCCTAGGTGGCCCACCCCACAAAGACACAGAGACTGAGAACGATGCAATAAGCACAAGGTCTATTGAATCCAGTGCACTGGGGCCACCTTACCAACAGGACAATGGCAACCTTGGGTTAGCAAGGTACACACTTTTTATACATGTTTTTGGGGCAGAGCTTGGCAACAGCTCTGAAAGGGTAGGCCCACATTGGTGGTTAATTTTGACTTTTTAGATTATTGGATGCACCACGGTGATAGCATCAGCCTGTTACCACCCACCTGTGGCTTCAGCCTGTCCTTGACAACAGAGAATTCTGTCCATTGTGTGGGGCCTGAGGCATATCTGTACCTGGCCCTGCTGTCTCATTTTATAACGGTTATCTTTGGCCCTTTCGACTGTCTGGAATGTTTCCTGGCCTAGCTCATCGGCTTCCTTTTGTCTCTCAAGGCCTCACACATGCACACTATTCCTTCTATGCTTCAGTGAGCATTACAGAGGAGAAAGAAAATGGAACAAGAAGTTAAGGGGGGGGAAGGTCATGAAATGTTATCTGCAGAGAATAACACAACCACTGAAAACTTGATCACTCAGCAGTAGCAGTTGCCTGCAATAAGCCTGCAAAATATCAGGTCTATTGTTGGCAATCAAAGAGATAGAAAAAACTCATTAGGATTCCTCTTCCCATGCTAACTTATTGAATATTGATCGATTCTGGAGAAAGGATGTATAGTCTCTTCAGTACTGTACTTATTCATGAGCTCACCAGACTCCAATGGATAATTTAAATCATGTGGAAACACAGAGAGTCATGACTAAAACCTAGTTTTATGAAAGCTTGTCAGTAGGTATAAAGGTGATGGTTGAGAAGCAACTGGATTTCTCTATGTGGTATGAGTGAATTATGTGACACGCACAGTAATATGATCTTACATCAAGTTCTAGAGAGTAACCAAAAACATTAGCAATAACTTGTCATGTTAGGGGATAGGGTCTTATGAAACTCCATTGGTGAACAATTCAAAAACAAATGACCCAAGCAAAAATAGTGCATGGACATGGATCAGAGGTTATCTCTGTATTAATAAGTAGTGCTCTCTAGTACATTCCAGAGAGATGTATAAAAGACTGTTTTATTAGATCTAATTTTAGCTTTTTGAGGATTTTTAACACTGATTCCCACAGTGGCAGTGGCAGTTTGCACTCCCAGCATCAATGAACAAGTTGAAGTCTTGCCAGCATCTGCTGTCATTTGTTTTTATTGATCTTGACCATCTGATGGGGACAGATGAAATCTCAATGTAGCCATCCTGAAGCAGAGAAACTTCACTTTGGAGTTTATACATTCTCTCACAATTACATTCTTGTGTACTTATTCACCTCAGAAAGAACTGAAATAGTCCATGACAGACTTCAAACCAAACACAATTATCTCTAGAATGGCAACCCTGAGTGTCTAGAAGTTCATTAAGATGCACAGACTATGGGTTGGTAGAAGTGCCTGTTTGAGTTGCTATGCTAATCTAACAGAAAAATGTTTTTATTTAAAATTTTTTTATAATAAATATATTCTTATTGAGAAATAAAGTTTACTTAAACATGAGAGGTTCATTTTTAGGAAGTGCTAATGAAAAATAAACAATGGTATTAATCTAAATACTGTCTGCCCAAGTATTTAAAACTCACCATTACATAAGAAACAGGATAAGAGATAAAATACAAACTGAATAAAATGATATAAAATGTTAAATTCTTTATAAAGATAAACTAACATCTTAATACTTATTGTGTATCCAGGCACCAATATGACAATTCCTAGAACTTTTCACCCATCAGATAGAAAATGTTGTATACTAACTATACCTCTCTTTACAAAATTAGCTACATTTATTGTATATATGAATGTGTTTGAAAACAGAAGGGCAGATTTTTTTCTCAACTTGGTCATAGACATCCATACACACATACATATCAACACATATAACAGCACATATATGCAGTTCAGTCATATATGTGTATGTGTAATAGAAGTTATTTAATATTGCAGTGTACATCTAAGGATTGCATCTGTTCTATTGTAGATTCACAGTAGTTCATGGTACTTCTCCAGTTGGAAAGTAGAACATGAGGGCTTGAAAATGAGAGGTAGGATCTGCTTCTGTCACAGAACTTAAAGGTTTGACACAAAATCAGTTCGACTTCTCCTTTGACATTTTTAGTATATTCAATCAGTCTCTGAGTTAGGGGTAGCAAAACTTACAAAATGTATTTCAGTGTTAGGAAGCAAGCTGTCTTTATATTGCAGATGATGCAAGAGAAGTGTTTCCTTTGGACACCACTAGTTAGAGTGCAGGTGTTTTAACAGTTGTAGTGAAAGCACTGACAGTACTACAAGCAAAATCTTGACTAGCCATCATGCCCATGAAATTGATAATATATATGTGTGCCTGCATGCATGTGCACGTGTGTTCTTTTTATATCCTAGAACCAAGAATTTTCTTGCACATACAATTCAACTCATCGGAAATTAACATATTTCTCATATACATCTTAATAGAACCTTGAGATACATCTGGGCTCTTCCTGGAGCATGTTTCTTAGAGTTAGAGAACCTTAACAATATTTCAAACAATATTTGTTTTGATGATGTATAGTTGAATTTGTTCTGAAAAAACAGGAATTCCATACCTGTTTTGGAAATAGTTATCATCTTTACTCTAAAACTAATTTGTTCAAAAGCAAACTGATCATCTCTCTGCAAATATGGTTTCAGAATAACAGAGTGGAGAAAAAACATGCAACCACATGAGAGAAATAAGAGAACACAGGCTTTTGCATTGGAAAAAAGCCTGCTTGTTATGATTATTACTGCTTAATAATACTTGCCTGACCTAATAAGCAACTTCATGGTTTCACTTTTATGATATCTCATGAACACTTCTCATACCACACAAGGCCTATGGGTTGTTGTTTTTATGATATATAGACTCTATCTTCATTCCAACATATCATTATCAGGATAACCATTTACAGACAAGGACTATTGGTGATAAACAACCTAAAGCAGAAAAACATATGTGAGATGAAGAACAAACCTTTCTGTTACACACTGTAATGGGAGTATAAAATCATTTAAAGTTATTCACAATACCCATGAATATTCATAATGAGGTTTGCTTTCTTCTGGAATATGTAGCTCTATGAAAGAGACTCTGAACTATGGATCATGACAGCACTTCATTACAGGTAACACTACCATATGCCAGACTGTGAACCAGTTGCTACCTCAATTCCAATCTCATTTGATGTTAATAATTCTTTCAGATTAGCTGAGCTGGATGACATGGGTCAGAAATTAAACTTTATGACCATAAAGAGAAAGAATAATAAACTGGATTTAATAGAGCCCAAGCCCATGTTGCAAAGTTCAGTGGGATATACATGACATCACTGATGTGAGCCACTGAGATTAGGTCTTCACAATCATGTGCAGTAACCACCAAGAATAGAGCCAGCTGTGGTCTCCCTGTCAGGAATATTTCTCAGTACTTCCTCAGTTCTCCTGTCATTTTGTTCCTCTTCCTAAGGTTCTGTGTCTCTTTTTTCCTAATCTGTCCATAAACCCATGGAATCAGATATGACGTCTCAGCTGGCGTTTTGGCTTGAAATCAAACTTCTACAATCCTACTAATGTTCTCCTATGCTGTCTCCTTCTAACATAGAAGCAACCATTATGTGAATCCTAAGCCAATGTTAAGGAAAGGAATGCAAATGAGGTTTCATATATTTATTCAAATCATGTAAAAACAAATTATGAATAGGAAAATGAAAGCAGGTGACATATCATAGGGTGAAATTTTGGAAAACACAATTGTCTGATAGCCTTGAGTGTATTTATAAAATGCATTGTGCTTACCTATTCTTCCTAACTCATTCACTTCAATTCAGTTATTTGTAACCCACATGTTGAATAGGGAAAAAGAGTTACTTGGTATCTTCTGGAATTAGTCACAGGAGAGCCCCACAGATTTCATTTGTCCTTGCTCTAAGACACTCTGTAATTATGTGAGGCCTCACTAAGAGAAGTTATGTAATTATTTGAACAATAAGGCTACCTTTAGGGCAGTAAATAAATACACTTCGATAATCTTCAAACAAAGTGAACAATGTACATTCTATCTACCATTTCAGAGATAAAGTATTAGCAATAAAATGAACTTTGGCCACATAATTTCCAATGTTAAATAGAGCTATGTAATCTGATTATTAGGTCAGGTTTAGTGTTTAATATCTTCAAAATCCACAAGAGACAACACAATTTCCCAAGCCAGTGATTGCATAGATAATATATGAATTTCTCTGAATCTTGTCTCTCACCCTGAGAAGGTATAGCCACATGTGTCACTGTAAAGGTCACCTTTAACTCCCTTTCCATATCCTTTTGGTATTTACATTAGAAACTTTGCTCCATAATTGTATTTTATAAAGCTCAAGACTCGTTTAAAAGCCAGAAAATTAAACCAAAGGGATTTCATTTAACACTGGCTATGCAGGGGATAGAGTTCTACAACCTCTATTAATGCTAATGGGGAGTTCATGAATAAATCTCAGAAACACAGAGAAAAATGTATCCCTAGAAGAACATGAAACAGAGACAATAAGATCACTAGAGCAAAATTAAATAGCAGCTTGATTTCCAGAGCTGAAACCTCATAAAAATAAAGTCACTTACGCTTACAATCACTTAAGACTAGTGATTTTATTAAGTAACAATTCACTTGTCTCTTGGGCAACTTAACTCATAAAACTTACAAGAACAATGATTTTTATATTAACAATGATATATAGTTTTTCAATATTTAATAATCAGGGACAGCTTATATGATATTCATGTACTGTGAAAGTCTCATTTAATGACTATTCTGATGACAAAGTACATTTCGAAAAGTAAATCACCTCAAAATTGTGTTGTTACAGATTTAATGTTAAAATTAGAAAGTACAGTGCATATGACTTTAATGAACAGTGGAAGAATGTACCTTTATCCGGTTTATTGGAAATGGTTCAATTACATTTAAGAGTGTCAATAATATTCAACTAAAATATTGTCGTTAAATGTTCAGAAGTCTTAAGCTTTAATAAGTTTTCAATCTTTTAATTTTGACTTTTTACTTTGTATGAGTTCTTGAATATACAACTAAATTATTTGCCTGCAATGAAATAATTCTCATACCTTATCTTGTATTGTATTATAAAGACAGAATAATACAAAGTTACATATCCATATGTAATGAAAATAGAGATATCTATGCATTTAATTTGAAATATATGTAAACTATATAATCAGATTATATTCAATTACTTCACTGTAAGTTTATTTAGCCTGTCTCATAACATACTTTCTAAACATGTCATTAAAAATGAATGGCTTTTAAAAATAGATGCTTGTGCTGGCTAATTTTTTTGTCAACTTGACAAAAGCTAGAGTCTTTTGGGGTGGAGGAACCACAACAGAGAAAATGTTTCTACCAGGCTAGCAGGTATGCAAAAATTCCATGCATTTTCTTAATTTATGATTGGTATGGGAGGATTTCACCCATTGTGGTTGGTGCTGACACTGGTCTAGTAGTCCTAGGTACTGTTAGAATAAAAAGATGAGCATGCTGTAGGGAACAAGCCAGTAAGCAACTCTCCTCCATACCCTCTACCTCAGGTCCTGCCTCCAACTTTCTGCCTTGAGCTCTTGCCCTGACAAGCTATAAAAAGAAAGAAACCCTTTCTTCCCCAAGCTGTTTTGCTCTTTGTGCTTTATAACAGCAATAGAAACCTTAACAAAAACAACACTTCTGCCTAAAAACTCTTTGTCACATAATTTCTTAAAAATAATGGTATATTATCCTATTTCTCTGATGAGATATGCAGTTCAGTGGAAAAGAACTTGACTAACAGGCTAGAATCCTGGGTACAATGTCCTACACACCAAATATAAATTAAAATTCTAGTCCTCTATATACTAATAAATGCTGTCAGATTTGTTTTTGTAAGATAGGGATTTACTATTCAAAACTGCAAAATCACTAAGCTTATACATGCTATTTATACTACAGGTTAGTAAATAACCATTAAAGAAATGAGTATGGGCTACCTCTATTCAAGTTTTTGGCCAAGGATGTATCAGAGACTGCTGAACTAATCAAGACTATGGCCATTGATCTTGTTTGTTCACCAGAACTTGATGACAATGTCCTATTGCTGAAATCAAACCAAACTTTGATCACAGAACATGGAGAAATCATGTTGCTACTGGCCAAGAAGTTTTCTCCCTGCTGGCTAGTTTTCATAGTAGATGAGAGTGCTTTGTAGTGTCCTTGAGAAGTCATTAGCAATGTGGACCGGGTGAATATAAGTAATAACTGGTGTGACAAGGTGACAAGGTATGTATGAATGCTATGAGGGAACAGAACAATTTCTCTTTGGATTTAAGACCCCACTCAGAAGGAAACTCATGTTTTTTACTGTAATTCTGGCTAAGAACACAGGCCCCAGGAGCAAACTAAGTACTATTATTTTGCTACATGGACATAGTTTCAAACTGCTTTCTGATTCCTATTTCCATTATAACAGATTAGTGCATCTCTCAGACCTCATCAGAGAAGTTTCTTTGTGCAATAAATAGTGGTTAATTCTGAAATCACAACAATCAATAGGCAGAGAGTAAATGTCAGTGGAGTGCTCAACCACAAATGGATCACCTACAAAAGCTCCTCTAATCAAGGCTGAGAGGCATTGCAGAAGGCATCCAGGGGACCAAGAACCAGATATAAGGAAGGACAGGATGAAACAGAGAATAGACATAACAACACCTTTACACTCATAGACCCACAGCACCTGTAGACACCCTGCCTGAGGTCACTTAATTAAGGAGATAAACTCCCAACTTTGTTTCATCAAAGAGACAACCAGTTCCTTTCTCTTTATCATTGCTGCAATTAGACTGATGCTGCATTTAATGACAGCTCAGACAGAAAGGAATAGAAAGAGTACTTATTCTCAAACCCTTTAGTGAATATATTGGTCTTAAACCAATTAAAAATTCACTGCACCCAAGCTATTAAACAACCACAACAAGAAGAAACTTCTTGGAGTGTAATAGGACAAAAGATAAAGAGAATAACTTTTCTACTTTTCTAATCTCCCTTCCAAACACCTCCCTCCCTCAAACTCAAGACTTCTCAGCTCTGAAAGTACACATGTACTTGCAAGGGAAAGGCTCCCTTATCCAGTGACTTATTCCAGGCCTTCATCATTAGTCTCAAGGGGAAAGCAACTGTATATTAGAGTATTATTAGCATTGCTTAGATAAACAAAATCTACCTCACAACTCTCAGCCTGTCCCGAAGGCTCCACTCATACAAGCATGACCCCACTTAAGGTCACTACCACTAATGGCAGTCGATGCCCACGAACTTATCGCTCCACAGCTCAACTACTCCCTTAGCATTCCTAATTGATTTTGTCTTTTCTGAGGCCATTCCATTATAAGCTAAGACCATTTCTGCTGTTGCTGATGATTGGACCATTTTGTGAAGCCATGTGTGGAATCCTGACATATGGAAGGAAAGTAAGCAGCAATATGTGTAAGCTTTCAACCCTACCTTTCCCTGTGAAAAGAATCTTTACAAGCCAAATACCCCAGCATTCTTGGGAGACTATTTCCCTGGTCCCCAAGGAGACATAATAATAACACTATTTTTTGAGAATTCCCTTATACTCTCTTTGATGCAGTCGCAATTTAACGCCCTTCCCTCTATCTCTTGGGAAAATGAAAAGCTGGCTGGCTAAAACTACTCCACAGTTTTATGGTAAGGGAAAAGAAAGTGTCCCCAAGAGTAGATTACTGTGGTGCATAGGCTGAATGCTGATGGGAGTTTTTGTCTCAGCTCTCTCAGTCCATTAACTGATGATTTTATTTAAAGAATTCTGTAGTAATCTAAAAATTTGTTTTTGGACTCTGTGGAGTAGAAAGATCTTTTGTGCGTTTAATGCAAAGGGGGATATAATGAAACCTGTCATGTGGGGTCATTGTCTGCATCTTATAACATGTCTCCTGGAAATATTAGTGACTGGGGTTTTTACCAGAGTGCCTCGTGCACAGGCTGGTGGTGCCAGAGAAAAGGACTGAGTGGTAATAGTCTTTCCAGTCATTAGTTCTTCTTAAAGAAGCATTATAACTTTATTTTGCTATTTTTAGTCTTACGTAAATAATGATTTATGTATTGCACAACCAGTTCTAACCAAGGAAATAATATGAAAATGAAATTCCACCTAATTTGTACTCTTAGACACTTTCAATGGTCTGACTTTATGTCTTCATATAATTGTTTCAATAACAATAAATGTGATATATAAATAAACATATGTGTGTGCCCTTAGTTGATGTTAAATATATGTATCCAAAGCAATCAATAGGTGTTTATTGCACTACCACCCTTACTATTAACCCATTCAAACATTGTTGTACGTGTATATATGTTGTTTATATTCTACTTTTAATTATATTCACAACATTTATATTTTGATGCAACATTTTCAAACTTCTATTTCTTCACCAAATAAAAAAAAATGAAACTGTACTCACACAATCTAGAACATGTGGTCCTACACTCTCCACATTTTCAAACACTGCAAGATGCACATTCTATATCGCCCATCCATGCAAATATATTGTCATCTTTTTAAAATGTATGTTGTTTTGTAGTTAGTAGGCAAATGTGGTTCAATTGTGGCTATTTTCTGTATGTGCACCATGTCCTCCCATTTTCTTTGTCTTTCATTAAACACCCTTGCTCCTTTGCCTCTGTCATGCTGGACCCCTTTCTTCTCTTAAGTAGTCTACTTGCTACTTCCATGCCATATGCTTGTTTAGGAAGCATATGTCATCCTTTCAGAGAATGAAAAAAATATGGATTCCTTCATTAACATCTATGTTATTAATATCTGTGCTCTTTTATTTCATATGCATGTTGCTTATAAGACTATTTTGCCAAAGTGTATAATTGTGCTTGAGATTCTACCACCTCTTCACTTCTGTTATCTGGCTCCCTGTCATTAATGTTGGCTACATCCTGCAGAGATTTCAGAGTAGCCATGTCACTCAGTTCTTCACTGAGAGTTGACTTCAATTTATTTTAAAAAATCTGAAAAATTATGTTGAGTTTTATCATACTCATTCTGATAATGAAATAAAGGGATCAGATCAAAATACACTTTAATTTTCTCCCAGTATCCTGTTGCCAGTGTCCTCTCTCTAAAGTATTTTGCACTTCATCCCCATGGGAGAGTGGCTGAGAAGAACATCATGGGTTAAAGCTGCTGCCTTCTTCACTGTCACTGGCTTTACAACGAAAAGCTCTGTGCTGTCAGAGGCATAGCAAAGCTGTCCAGCATAAAATATGTCCCATGGGAGTCATGGGTTAACTTATGTCTCTAGCACAATATTTAATGGCTGTAAGTGCCGTGGCCTTGGGAAGTGTTGTACTTACCTTGCTTTGTGTGTGTTGTTGGAGAACTGCTGAATTTTCCAGAGGCTTGTTTCCAAAATCTTCAAAATAGGTTTCAAAATAATTTTCAAAAGTTTCAAAACAGAATAACTCAGTAAGAGTAGTTCTCTCCAGGAGCCCTCCCAGTGCTACCTAGGTTTTCACTGAAAGACAGGCTTAGGGGCATATGAGTTAAGGAAATATTTTGAAAATTTCCCATGATTTTAAGCAGTCAATTTATTTCTAAAGAATGTTATTATGCAATAATCTCTAAATAAACTTTGATATGCCTTGCTCCCAGGAGCTTTAAGCTATTTCAGCTTTAAGCGCATTTAAGTACACTTTTAAAGTTGATAGGCACACACACTGAATGCTTTAATTTGTTCATTTTTTCCCCCATTTGACCTGGTCAAGACTCAGGTTTCTGATTGTTACCCATCTAGTTAACAGTGTGAACCTGGGAGAGCAGAGCCTAAAAATGAAGCAGACAATAGTTTCATGCATCAGCCACCTTTATTCAAGGAATCAGAAAACTTATATTCTGAGGATACTCTAAGGCTTAAGCAAGGTCATATGAGCAAAGTTCACATGAGTTCAAGCAGTATACAGTCACAGGGGCGAGGACTGTTTCCATGCTAAGTTAATGATCACCATATGGATTCTTTGCATGGAATCTTCTGTTTATATTTGTATGGCCATGAATAGAAAACATGTCAGCTTGCTTTCTATATGGCCCAGGACCACCTACCCTAGGATAACACCACCCAAAGTGGGCTGGGCACTTCCACATCAATGACAAATCAAGAAAATGCCCTACAGAAATTATCACAATCCAATATTATGGAGACAATTTCTTTGATTATTAGTAGTATTTTTTTTTCTTTTTCTTTTGTTTTTTTTTTTTTTTAAACTCCAGATTTTATTCCCCTCCTGGTCTATCCTCTGAGTGTTACACATACCATACCTCCTCCCAGCCCCCTGTCTCCACAAGGATGTCCTTACCACCCACCACCCACCCCACCAGATCTCTAAACACCCTGGGACCTCCAGTCTCTTGAGATTTAGGTGCATCTTCTCTGACTGAACCCAGACCCAGCAGTTCTCTGCTGTATATGTGTTGGGGGCTTCATATCAGCTGGTATATTCTGCCTGGTTGGTGGTCCAGTTTCTGAAAGATCTCGGGGGTCCAGGTTAATTGAGATGGCTGGTCCTCCTACAGGGTTGCCCTCCTCTTCAGCTTCTTCCTGCTTTAACCTAGTTCAACCACAGGGTTCAGCAGATTCTGTTCATTGGTTGGGTGAAAATATCTACATCTGACTCTTTCAGCTGTTGTTGGGTCCTTCGGAGGGCAGTCATGATAGGTCCCTTTTTGTGAGTGCTCCATAGCCTCAGTAATAGTGTTAGGGCTTGGGGCCTCCACTTGAGATGGATCCCACTTTGGGCCTGTCACTGGACCTTCTTTTCCTCAGGCTCCTCTCCATTTCCATCCCCGCAATTCTTTCAGACAAGAACAATTATGGGTCAGAGTTTTGACTGTGGGATAGCAACTACATCCCTCACTAGATGCCCTGTCTGGAGGTGGGCTCTACAAGTTCCCTCTCACCCCTGTAGGGCATTTCATCTAGGGTCCCTCCCTTTGAGTCTTGAGAGTCTCTTACCTCCCAGGTCTCTGGTACATTCTGGAGGGTCCCACCAACATTCTACCTCCCAAAGTTGCCTGTTTCCATTCTTTCTGCTGGCCCTCAGGGCTTCAGTCCTTTTCCCCCACCCAATACCAGATCATGTTCCCCTCTCCCCCAACCCCTGTCCTCTTTCCCTCCCAGGTTGCTCTGTCCCCCCAACTGCCTTGTGGTTGCATTCTTCTCCCTCCAAGTGGGACTGAGGCATCCTCACTTGGGCCCTTCAGCTTGTTGAACATTTTGAGTTGTGTATACTGGATTCTCCGTATTCTGCACTTTTTTTCTTTTTTGCTAATATCCACTTACTAGTGAGTACATACCATGCATGTCCTTTGGGTCTGAGTTACTTCACTCAAGGTGATATTTTTTAGTTCCATCTATTTTTCCTGAAAAGCTCAGGATGCCCTTGTTCTTAATAGCTGAGTAGTATTACATTGTGTAAATGAACCACATTTTCTGTATCCATTCTAACGTCCTGGGAGTTTCATCCTTCCTGGTGATTCTGGTTTGTACCATCCAGGTAGTATGGCAGTGTGAGCTCACACTGTCTTGATTAGCATGAGCACATGTGTTCATGCATCCAAAATACTCCTGAAACACAGTATCACTCATTTTGGAGAAGGAATACATAAATTGAGAAATGTTTACATATCACTATGGAGGTATGCTTGTGCTGCAGCTAAGTTTATTATGTCCTACTTTTGTGAAAGTGTTTTAGGTTTCATTACAGTATGGGAAATTTAATCTACAAATTAAATTGTACAAAAGAAAAAGGAAATAAATGTATTGCATCCTTGGAACTCACTTAATTTTGTTTCTGAATGCTAATTTGATTTCACAGATTGAAAATTAGATGTCACTCCCTATCTTCTAACCCGTACATGTCCCTTTATCCTTTCCAGGTATACTGACTGTTCTCTCCAACTCCAGAGACTCCTGCCCAGCCCTGGCAAGTGAGTCAGTAGGGAGTTATGACTTTCATGCCCTTCTATACTGTCACAACCATGCTCACAAACTCAAATCCCAGGATCCTAGGAGTTGTAACTCTTACCATGTCCTGGGGCATATTTTGTATTCAGCATGTCTTAAATATTAAGCTTATACTGAAGTCAACATTTACAGATGATTAGTTTTAGTTAAGGGAATAGCCTCTATCTATAGTAGATTTTATGGCTTTTGGAGCCCTATGAAAACTTTTCATACTGCAGTCCTAACATTAAATATGTTTGACAGCTTATATGTATATGTGTGTGTGTGTGTGTGTGTGTGTGTGTGTGTGTTAAAGAGCAGAGGCATTGTTCTCATATGTTTTAGAAATTATCTATTAGTGAGGGATGTAAAACGAAAAGCACAGCAGTCCTTCAGACTGAGACCATCACAGCAACCAATGACAAAGATCTAGTTTTACTTAATCTAAGATGATCGGCCTGTCTTTTCTACCTTAACAATGCAAGGTAAACAAGCTTAAAATATCAACTAAATGTCTGCTCCCACTTCTGTTTCTTCCCCCTACTCTTGTCTGTGAAGCCCACTCCCTTAGCTCTCCTGGACAAATACTTTCCCAAACCTTTACAGTGGACACAGCTACATTCATCAATTGTCAGAAGAGGCAATTACAGCTTTGATTTTGTTTGAAATTTTGCTTTGTTAACATTACAACAATCCAGAAATATTTACATTCTTAGCATCTATCAGAAGAGAAAGACAACAATATATAGAGAGAATTACAACATACTAGTGTGTTTAAAGGCAGTATGTGCTATCATTAACTAAAATAGAGATGAGTGATCAAATACATAAGAAGGCACATCAAGTTGGTGCACGAGAGAATGAAAGGAGATCCACTATCCTGAAAGTGTTAAAAATGGGGAAATTCTTTGAAAGACAGCAGTAAACAGTGACTGGAACTGAACAAGTTGGAGGAAGTTAGAGAGAACAGTGCCTTATGAAGGTCATTGTACTAGAGACGGGGAATATTCTCAGCATAAGAAATTACACTTCCAAGTAGATATAAGTATTTAAAAAATAGTTACACGTTATTTTGTCTTAGAAAATGGCAGTAGTTTATTTTTTTTCCTAGGGGATATGAACTCTTTAGTCATGTATACAGACATTGGAGAGTACAGGCATCCATAAATCTTTAATAGAATACAATTTACAGCCATAATGTCCCTCCATTTTATTGATACTTACTGTTGACTCTTTCTGAAGAAAATTTGCAACAAAAGTGAGAAAATATTTTTAAAGTCAACATAACAAAAATTATATCATGCCAAATCCCTTTTGGAAAAAATATTTAAAAGGCAATAGAACACAGTTGAACAGTCCTTTGGAACAAGATGAAGAGGAGAGGCTACATATTGTTCCCAGATGGAATTTCCACAGCGCTGCACAGCATGTGCTGATCTTTTCTGCCAATAGGAGTACAGTCCTCAGGTGGGAATTTGACTTTAACATTAGAATCAGCCAGGAATTCTACAAGAGCCAGAAAATATAAGCCAGCTGCTACTGTATTGGCAAGGACTCATTCTTACAGAACCCTACTCTATTCTATACATGTACAAGCTTTCTGGACTGTATTATTACATCATAGTTAGGTGGTGTTAAAGGGTTAACAGTATTTGTGGTATTTATAGATATGCTAAAAATAGTCGGGTAGAAATCTGGAAACAGTGCTTGGAATACACATATGGAGGAATGGGCAACATCTGTTTATCAAGATAGTTTGTGGTTACATTTGTGATTAAGAGTTGCTTTAAATCGTGTCTGCAATTGTGTGTGACTATAATGACAAATTTAATATTTATCTTTGAAATAGTTCTTTACAATTATATTTTTGAAATTAAAAAAAAAACTAGCTCTAATTTTGTTGTTGCTTTCTCCTTTTCCAAAGTAGTGAAGAAATACAGAACAGCTATGTCATTTTGTTTAGCACATTTTTTAGTTGGTTTTCTAATATTGTAGTTTAACAGTGTTTGAATTATTTTATTGCTGACAGAATTTCAATGACCTCAAAATAAACCATTTTTGTAGTTGTTTGTATGACCCAAAGAAATTCAGCAATGTCTGAAACACAGTTAAGAAAAAAATTAATATTTGCACATTCCAGATGTGTCATGTAGGCATGTTGCCATTTTCTGGGTGTAGTGTCAGTCTAAGAAGCTGCTATGCACACATGTTTCCACTACTGTGTATCACTCCTTCATGTCAAACAAGGCAGTGTACGCATACATTTTTTGCAATCTCCTTTTACTCAGGGTTAAATCCTCTCCCCTAGATCACCACCCTGCGGAAGTAGTAGAAGAGAAGTGGACCTTTTCAGCAGTAGTTCTTTGGGGGGTGATCTTGATCTTCTTTCTCATTATTTCAGTCCTGTAGCAAACACCAAATAGGACTCAGCAGCTACAGACCAGTCCTCTAGGCAGGCCTACATCAGGCACCAACCAGCAGCTACAGTCCAGCTTTTTCAGTAAGCAGACACCAGGCAACTGTAGTTCAACCCTGAAGAAACCGCCAGGCCTTCCAACCAGGCTTACACGAGGCTGCAGAAGAGACAGGCTTGCCACAGGAACCTCAAGAGCAGTTTTTGGGCAAGCTTCTCTCAATAGTGGTGTTACCATAAGCTGAGTTCAACAATGCTAGGCAAGGTGAACAATACATAAATAGCAAGGTGGAGGAAACCAAATCAAAGCTCAGTGCTCATCTCCCACTGTCTGTGGGTCCATATTTATCAAGCATCCTTTCACATTTGCTATATCAAAACACCTTTCACCTGTGTGCCCCAGCAAAACATCATTTGACATAACTAACTTTCCAAAGAACTAGAAGTTTCCACTTCCAAGCAGTTATATGAATCTGATGCAGGCTAAATTCCAAAAGTAAAAAAAAAAAAAAAAAAAAAAAAATAAAAATGGAAAAAAAAAAAAAAAAAAAAAAAAAAAAAAAAAAAAAGTAAACATGGAAAAAAATTGAGCTATATAATAAAAAGAATCAAAATGTTATTAGGCACCAAAGATGCCATCTAAAAAACAAAAAAGAAAAACAAACAAACAAAACAAAACAAAACAAAAAACCTTAAAAGTAAACCAAAGACCAGACAACTTGTAAAAAGAAGCAAGGGCAAGCAGTTGAAATCTATGCATCAGATTTTAAAAAAAATCACACAGGCTTTTTGAAATCATGTCCATAGAGAACTGAGAAACCAGCAGAATAGGGAAAGTGCTTTCAGTGAAAGCATGGGGACTTGAATATAGATCCTAAGTGTATACAGAGATCCAGACAGACTACAGAATTCCAGTGTTTGATGGGAGGTGGTGTGAGAAGAGCTAGGAAGGTCCTTGGCCCTCATTTCCAAGCCATTCTACCTAAATTGTGAGTTCCAATTTCAGTGCAGAGCACTGTCTCAAAATATAAGGTGGATCTAGGGGAAAAAAAACAAAACAAAAATAGCCCACAACACATGATCAACTCTGGTGTACATGAACACATACACCACACAAATATACATATATATATGCACAATATTGTCAATGTAGTAGAAATAAAAATATAAACTATCTAATTAAGTGCTTTAGGAAAAATATAACAAAATATTTATTATTATAATTGAAAGCTATTTTAAAAATTTTATTAGATTCATTTATTTTTTTAATTATTTATTCATTAAAATATTCATTAAGTGTTTGTAGACATGTGTGTGTTCCACATGCATATGTAGATGTCTAAGAGTAAATTTTGGAGCTTAGTTCTTTCCCATCAAGTGGGTACTTGTGTCTACCTCAGATCCTTTGCTTGTTGAGCTATCTTACCAATCCATAGAATTAAAGAAGGGCTCATATATAAAATATTAGGTTAAAGTATTTATTACAAAAAACTAAGCAGGAATAATATACACCAATATATTCGGATTTATCTATATCTACCTATAGACAGACATTATACAATGAGTTGATAAACCTTATGCTACCTAGCTTTATGACAATGAAACAAACTAGAGTCATTGGAAAGAAGGAACTCTAACTGAGAAAATATTCCCACCAGATTTACCTGTAGGAAAACCCATGTGAAGCATTTTTTTGATTAATGATTATTGTGGAAGGACCTAGACCTCTCTGGGTGGTGCAACCCCTAGGCTCTTGGTCCTAGATGCTGTAATAAAGCATGGAAAACAGCCATGAGGAGGAAGAAAGAAAGCAGAATTTTACCACAGTCTCTGCTCTAGTTAGAGTTTCTAGGTTCCTTTCTTGAGTCCCTGCCCAGACTTATGTCAGTGATGGATTGTTAACTAGGGAGTATTAGATTGAAACAAAACTTCTTTTCACCAAGTTTATTTGGGTCAAAATGTTCTATCACAGGAATAGAAATCCTAATTAAGACATACTCTGAATTAAACTTTGCTAGGAGAGAGAGAGAGAGAGAAAGAGAGAGAGAGGCAATAACAAGAACTAGAAGATGTCTTAGTTAGGGTTTCATTGCTGATAAAAAACACCCCAAACAAAGCAAATTTTATAGAGGACAACATTTAATTGAGGGTGGCTTATCATTTCAGAGTTTCAGGCCATTATCATCATGGCGGGAAACATGGCAGTATCTAGGCAGACATGGAGCTGAGAGCTCTATATCTTGATACAATGACAGCCAGGAGGAGACTGTAAGCCTGTATCCCTCCTATAAGGCCACACCTACTCCAACATGACATACTTCCTATGAGCCAACAATATTCAAAGCATCAGAGAAGACTTTTCTCTGGCTACTGGGCATGGTAGCATATGCCTTTAGGCTCAGTATTCCAAAGACTGAACTAGGAATATGCTACAAATTCAAGATAGCCTCTGTAATCCTAAAACATAAATAAATTAATAATTAACAAGACAGACTTATTATTATAGATTGTTTAGACATTGAAGAATATGAAGGGCTTTTCTATGAAAGTCAATACATAGGCTGTTATTTATAGACAAAGTACATATCATATTAAACTTTCCTTTTGATGAAATTAATTTTTAAATTGAAACAATGCTGATTAAAATCTGTAGGAAATTTTGTAGAAATTTATAAGGTTATACTACCATGCTTGTAGAAACTCAAAAAACTTGGAAGGCCAAAACACTTTGTATGATCAACACAGAAGACTCACGCTACCCTGTCACAAATTCAGTGCAATGATTGCAGCATTCAAGAGGAAAGAGGCAATAGATAGATGGAACATATGGAATAAAATAGAACCCAGAAAGAAACCAACATGGAATTAGCCACTTGACTTTCAGAAATGTCACAGAAGAACCCAAGGGATAAATAAATCATTTTAATAAATGATGCTGGAAATGTCTGTGCAGATGGGAAAAAATCTCGTAAGAATCAATCTTAGCAATGTTTTGATTATTATATAATTCTTAAGGCTGAAATCACAAAATAAAATTAAACTGATAAATTGAAATTAATAAAGCATGGTCCATAAGATGACAATAATAAAAATTTAAGCTTGTAACATAATGTCTTATACAAAATGTTTGCCTGTACCAATCAGTAAAGAATTGACTTGCCAAAGAAATGATAATTTTGTAACAAAACTTCATTAACAAAAGGGTAAAATATAAGACTATTTATTTCAAAATATATGATATGTAAGTAGCTAGAAAGTGCATGAAAATATTTCTTGTCATTACAACATTAGGTTGTATAGGCTGCATATGCTTAATATGTTAAAATCATTTAAGAAAAAAAAATGACTCTTCAAGAGGTGAAAGAGTGCCAAGTTAGTGAAAATGCTAAATGGCATACTCATTCTGGATAACTGGGTTTATTTCTTTATGAAATAACCTGTAATGGATACTTCTAAGAATTAATCATAAAGATATACATTTATGGAAAGCTATATTCATATTATTTCAACACTGTAAAAAAAAACAACAGAATGATGTCTGAGAAGTTGCTAAGACAAAAATGGTGTAGTCATTCAATGAGGAGTAGTCAAACATAAAATTAATGAATCTCAGATACAAGCTAAAAACAAGAACCATTTCTGTGATTAACATTACTGATAACTACTGCCTGGTGATCCCATGAATTCACATGAATAATTTTAGAAGAAATAAAGTTTAATATTTGTTAACAAAATTCTGAGAAATCTTTTGTGATAATATGGTACAGTAGGATTAACAAAAGTTCAAGCCTTGAAACTATGGATAATAAAATGCTGTCTATATGAATTTTTACATGAGCTTTAGAGTAATATATATCTATACAACAGTTGGAGTTTATTTGTCAATCATACAAACCATACTGACTTAAGATTTATTTAGAGTGAACCTGTCATGAAAAGAAAGCAAATTCTCATATATGACAAATGAACATAAAAGAGACTGTCTCAAATGAAATAATCCAACCACAAAATAAAAACCTTCCAGAAATGTATGTACATGAGATTCTTTGACTTGTCAACATTATGAGGATAAAAAGCTTAATGGTAACTGTTGTGCTTCAGTACAAGAGATGAAGAGTCATTTTTTGAATGATAGATTTTCCATTTCTCCGGTTAGAGCATTCTGAACATGAAAGGTGGTCATAGATGTATATTAAGAATGTACTTAAAGTTAACATTTATGGATACACACACATATCTACCTATACACACATATATACATATAACATAAATATTTATGTAGGTATGTTCCATTTGAAATCCATAGAAAACAGGAAGTTAGTAATGGAGTGTAAAATCTGTTTCACAGAAGGGGAAATAGAATACAGTAGTATGAAGGTACAAAGGTGAATGATGGGACTGAAAGGGTTAAATAGGGTGGGGAATGGGAGGGAGGGCAGTGTCAATTTGGGAATACAGGATGGATAATTAACACTAAAGCCCTTTTGAAAAACTCATATGGAATTCTACTACTGTACAATTTGTATAAACACAAATAGAGTTTTAATGGAATTTCTCAATAATGGGGCAACTATGCTCCTATTAGACACCACGGGCTATCAAATAAAAGACCAGTGTCAGGAATGGGTTTCCTGTTCTAGAATTGTTGGCTCCAAAGAACTCAAAACAAACAAACAAACAAACAAACACCACTATCAATCCTCTTGGTTACCCTCCAGAACTTAACTATATGACTGAGTGTTTAGATAACCACATACGTGAGGACATAGAAAAATCAAGCTAGTACTGACTTGCAAGCTTCATCTCTACTGTGTAGCTTCTATAGTGCTATGGTTGTATGTTACGAGAAAATAATCATTAGTGCCATCTATCTGTTAATGCTTAAAGGTCTAATAACGACAGTCCTGGCAACATACATCCACTTGTACAATAGTGGCATGACTGTCACAAGAGTAAATAAACACTTTTTGAATGGATTTGAGTGTTATTCTACAGGATTAAACCCATATGTAGCACCATTACTGGGGCCAATCCTGTAGATAAATAAATCAGAAGAACTATGGGTGAACTTACTACTACTATTCTGCTAAATTAACATCACATTTAACTTACTCCTGATGGCTTTGTTAAACCCATAGATTAGTGTATCTTCCAATCCTCATTAGGGAAGCTTCTTTTTTAAATTTGGCAATTAAAAGAGACTCCAAACTTGTCAAGATGTAGAGAAAAATATGTTGGGGAATGCTTAACCTTAAATGGGATATCCATGTACTGAGATCTCCTCCCAAGACTCAGACATCAAGAGAAAAGCTGGGACTGAAAGAGTATAAGAGCTAGTGGTGGTGGATGACTGCAAGGAAACAATGTTTGGGGGGGCCACAACAGGGAAGTTGCACAAATAAACTCATAGCAATTGTGGCAGCATTCAAAAACCAACATAAACTTAAACAAAATCCACACATAGAAAGAGATGTGCATTACTGTGGATCTACTGACAGTTAACATCTTTTTGAGACAAAGGGTCAAGCATTTTTTTAAGAATATAGCTTTTGGTAAGTTAACTTCTCTCCAATTGAAGGTCACATATCCAAGTGCATATCGGCACCACAAATTGTTCTTAATGAGGTTTTACAAAAATGAGGACACAACACAGAGTTAATAAGTAGAGGGGTAGACCCAAAAGAAGTTGAATATTATCAAAATACATCAACTGAATGTATAAAAGAACTAATAAAATGAGAAAAAAATGAGTCAATCCTAGTAAACACTATATTTAGGAATGAGTTAATTTGGTGAAGTGTAAATTGTACGTAATTTACTGCAACAGAAACAATTGAATTGTTACATATTGTATCTATATAAAACGTGTACTGCCTTTGGGAGTAAATTTCTGAAGGATCAGTGTTTTCAACACCTATGATTAACTATATAATAGAAGAGTCCATATTCTGTATGCTAAACTTTATTTCTTATTCACGCCCCACAGACTTCTCAACCAAACAACCTAGGACACATTTGTCCTTGTGTGCCTACACCTGTGACATTCACGCCTTCCTAATTTGTGGTGATTTACAGTACCTGGTGATATTCTGGCAGTCACACCTACAGGGCTCAGACTATAATTAGTACATGGTACAGTGAAGTGTGAATCCAATAAGAGATAGATCTCATAGAAGACAGTAAATACCAAATCAGATTATCCTCCAATTCCTTTCCCTTGTGTCAGGATGATCATTTAACCCTGCAAGATAGGTTAAAAGGTGCAGAAACCGTCGGAGTGTGAAGCAGTCAGCCAGCTGCTGTCAGTCGTCCCACAGTTACAATCTTTGTTGAAAAGCCCTTTGAAGATGAAGCTGCTGGACAGTGCATCTCAGACCATTTTGGAAGTGCCTTTATAACAGTGTTTTCAAAACCTGGAACACTATTATAGCAAGCTGCTTCATTATCTCCTCCCCCCCCCCAAAAAAAAAATCTACTTTTGACTTTGCAAATTTTGATAAGTATGTCTAGGCAACAAAAGTTCTTGAGAGCAAAAATCCCTGATATTAATGAGAAGTCACAGCAAGGTAGACAACACAAGGATCAGCTGCTCCTGTGATGCAGCCTGAGGTGTATGCCTTTCCTTGGTTCTTTGGCACCATGAGCCTGTGAAATACATCTTGAATGTTTTCACTAGTGAAAAGGATGAAGTCCCAATATCCACAGTTTGGTGGGGTTACTAACCTGAAGTTGTGAGTTAGATTCAAACTTATTTAAAAATCTTTCCATACCATGCTCATATATAGATATAAATATGCATAATTTAAAGGAAGAGAAATAAACACATTACCAATATTTATGTTAGTATATACTGGTCAAAGTTATCTTCTATCTCAGCTTGACTAACAATTATAACAGAAAATAGCAATGAGCTTGGTCCTTTAAATCTATGACTGTGCATCAGCTATTCAGTTTCGTGAGAACTGCCTCCATGAGCATCATTCGGATGCCCTTTTCCCTCTAGACCACACATCTAAAGCCAGCATGGAACACACTTGGCTCTATCCAAACAAGTTTTGCATCTTGCACGACCAGCTCAAAACTTGAAATTCTATCATATTCTCCCCTGATTATCCTTTTGACACACTGTCAATGTTCTATGGGAGTGGTGTTTCTTTGCTGTAATTGATATAATGAACTGCTCCATTAAACAACCATTTTTGCTGTTCGTCCACAGTCACTTCACTGTACCATGTACAAAGTATAGTCTGAACCCTATAGTTGTGACTGCCCAAATATCACAGGTACTATAAATCACCACAAATTTGGAAGGTATGAATGTCACAGGTGTAGGCACACAAGGACAACTATGTCCCAAGTTGTTTGGTTGAGAAGTCTGTGGGGAGTGAATAAGAAATAAAGTTTAGCATAAAGAAAATGCTGCATTCATTCTTTGGATAAACTCCATGGGAGTTCATAGGGAAAACAGGAATGAACACAGGCAAATGTGAGTAAGGTATAAATCACCCATGGGAGAAAAGAAAAGAAAGGTAAAGAAAAGAAAAGAAAAGAAAACCTCAACCTTTCACACAGATGTCTTAATGAGCTCTGTTAAAATTATTTTACCTGTGTTTTAGTTTCCTCATCTGCAAAATCATAATACTCTCTACCTTCTAATTATTTTGAAAAGATAGCATAAGACATAATTATAGTTTTAAGAATCCTATTCAGTTCTCCGAGAATCATTAAAGTGGAGTCTATACCAAAACTGAATTATTATGAAGTAATGTGTCTCAATGCAAAGTAATTAATGAAGACATTTTGCACTATGATAAAAATGTGGTTTCAGTGAGTACAGAAAAAGAAACTTAAAGCTATTTTAATTAAACATGAGATATTCAGAACTGAAGGAAATCAGTTTTGCCAAGCTATTTGTATACCGAAAGAACAGAATTCAAGGAGCTAATTATCCAAAGGTCAAGCACTGAATGAATCAGTTCATAAATACTAATTAGTGTTTTACCAGTGATTGCATGAGAACATTTATAGATGCAAAATTAAATAATAGAAATTTTAAATGGAGAGCGTGGGTGACTTAATAATTTATTCCTCCCACTCTAGTTAGGATTTCTGACTATTCTTTTTCTCTAACACAATTCAGCAGTCTTCCTTTTTCTTTACTTTCTTCTCTTCATTCCTTTGAGATTGTAATCATTGACATGACTTTAATTAGTTTACATTAAGACTAAGGAAGAACTCTTCATAGTTGAAAGGAAATGGTATTTTAAATTAAACTAGGCTTTGCCTTGTTTATGTGCATTTCAATTTTTCCTTTTCCAGAGAAGCACTTTGTTCCACAAAGCCATGGGTTCTCCAAATACAGTCTCCATTAGACTAATGGTTGTCTCAAGACTTGCTTTAAGCATAACAATTGCATCTTCTTTATGGCTACTAGAACATAGCATCTTAAAATTAAAATTAAAATATCTATAGGTGAGAAACGCTGTCTCGAAAAACAAACAAACAAAAAAATCTATAGGTGATAATGTTAAAATAATGAATCTCTTTAGGAAATAGCTCACTTGTGTGTTTCAATAAACTAACATCAGTGGCGTACATACAAGTATGACAGGCACAGAAAGAAGACAGTATTAAAATGTCTTGGAGAGAGAATCACAAAATCTAGGAGTACAGGTACATATAGAGGATGAGGATTATTTGAGGAAGGGAAAACAAGCTGTAGAAGGAATTTCCAATCTCACACTGCAAAGCACTTGAATATGAAGAAAAATAAATCTATTCTGTTTTCCAGCTTTGATGTTATCCCTTCACTTTTGTTTTTAAAGAACACCTTAACACTTAACATGTAGTCAGATTTAATTGTTGTTGCACAAATATCTTCCACAATATACACTTGCACACACTCTTATGAACACATGCCCAGAGCAGTCACTCATACACATACTCGGGGCATATGCACACATTCATGTATACACAAGCACATGCACATACTCATAAAGTCATGAGTACATCCACACACCTATGAAAACACTCAAGCATTCATGTACACATGAACATATGCACACATAGATGTATGTACATAAAGATGTGTGCAAACACAGAGTTCCAACGTTATCCTATAACTTAATATTTTATAACTATGGAACTTGTCATATGATCAGTGAACCAGTATTAACAGAGTTAGTTAACTAACATGTACAGCTCACAACAAGGTTGTTCACTTGTGTAATTCTCAGTTTTGATCAATGAATAGTGTCATGGATCCACCACTGTATTATCACACAGAACAGGTTCTGTTTTTTACCGACCCACCTCTTTTCCTCCTCTACTTCCTGACAATAAGCAATCTTTTTACTATCTTAGTAATTTTTTTGTTTTTTCTTTCTTTCACTGTGTTGGCAATCAAGCCCACAGGTTTTTACATGTCACCAAGTGTTCTGCCACCGATTTACCTCCCCAGCAAGTTCATATTTGCCAACACATGTACTTTTTAGGCTGGCTTCTGTGTTTAGCAGTATAATTTAAAGACATTTTAGTGTATTCTCTCTTTTTTTGATAATCCATTTATTTACGTTGCTTATTAGCATTCTTTTGGTAGCCATGCCACAGTATTATTCTGCTTCCTATTGATGGGCATCATAGTTGCTTCCAGTAAGGCAATTATGAGTAAAGTTGCTACCTGAGCTAGTCTCAGTAATTCACATGCTCCAGCCTTGTGGCCATGACTCAAGTTGTACAACCCTGGGCCAGGTCCTGGTCAATATCTACAGAAAAGATTCTCATAGTCTGTTACTTTATTTCCTTAACAGTTATGAAATAGGGAGTTTCTATTTCAATAATGCATAGATTGGCATTTTGTTCTTTTAAGCATCATGTTTTGTGTCACATCCAAAGCTCATCAGATCATTTAGATTTTATTCTGGGGCCCTCTGTAAACATTTTTGAAGCCTTAAATTTGTTTTACTAATCTCTTCACCATTGCTCCATATTAATGCCAAGTTGTTCAATCACTGGCAAAAAAAAAAAAAAAAAACTACTTTTCTGTTCTGTTGTCCATTCTCCTTTGTCACAGTTCTGGAGGGATGTAATTGTGAAGATTGCTTCTGACTATTGTGTTCTGATGAATCGTTCTATGCCTTCCTGGACCCTCATGCTATGGGAGTCTCATGCTATGGGAGTCTCATTATTATGCTATTACAAGAAATGTAGAGATCAGGTAGTTAGTCTTCTACAGACTTCACCTGTACAGTAGTAGATTTTTTAAAATTTTGTTTGGTTTTGTTTGTTTGTTTTATTTTAGCATTTATGTTTTTTCATGAACGTAGAAGCAGTTTCTCAACATCTAAAAAATGATATGAAATTTTTAATTGAAATTATACATATATATATACATATATATATATATATAAATTATATATATATATACTACTATTCTGACTCTGAATTTAAAACAGTATTTTCTGTACCATTGGTTTTCTCTAGTTTAAACATTTATCTTAAAGATTAGGTCACATGTTGGCTGTTTTCTTGGCTCCTGGGTCTGTATTTTAGTGTCTATTATAAATATTGAGGAATAAAAATTATTATTACATCAAGTATTTCCCCAGTTCCTTTCACTCTTATCTGGCTTTCCAACTGTGTTCATGTCACATCATTTGTTATTGGCATCAAGATTTTGGGTTCTCTAAGAGTTCTCATTATTTGTTTGTATACTTTTTCTTTCCTTCTTCTTTTGTATTTTGTATTTTAGACAAGTTGCTGACAATATATATATATCAGCTTCACAGTTTCATCAAAGTACAGATTGGGGAGACAGAACCTGAAGAGACTAGTTCTCACAGATAGACATGGACCCCAGCTGAGTGATGGGGCCACCCACCGATCTCAAAATTTTTGACCAAGAATTGTTTCGGTTTAAAGAAAATACAGGGACAAAAATGGAGCAGAGACTGAAAGAAAGGCCATCCCGATATGATCCCAACTTAGGATCCATCCCATGCGCAGTCACCAAACCCTGATGCTATTGATGATGCCATGTTGTGCTTGCAGACAGGAGCCTGGCATGGCTGTCCTCTGAGATGCTCTACTAGCACCTGACTTGAAACAGATGCTGATACTTACAGACAAACATTGGACTGAGGTTGGGGACCCCTATGGAAGTGTTAGGGAATGGACTGAAGGAGCTGAAGTGGATTGCAACCCCATAGGAAGAACAACAGTATCAACTAACTGGACCCCTCAGAGCTTCCAGGGACTAAGCCACCAACCAAATAGCATACACAGGTTGGTCCATGGCCCCTGCTACATATGTTCCAGAGTATGGCCTTGTCTGCCCTCAGTAGAAGGTGATATGCTTAGTCCTGTGGAGGCTTGATGCCCCAGAGAAGGGGAATACTAGAAGGGTGAGGTGGGAGTGGATGGGTGAGTGGGTGAACACCCTCTCAGAAGCAAAGGGGATGAGAGATGGGGTGAGGGACCTCCTGGAGGAGGGTCTAGGAAGGGGGACAACATTTGAAATGCAAATAAATTAAATAATTAATAAAAATACAGATCAATTGTAAGCATTAATTTCCATTTTTTAATTTGTTTTAAGATTTATTTATTTATTTGATGTCTATAAGTGTTTTGTCTGTATGCATCATGATTGTCCCTAGTGTTGGCGGATGTCAGTAGAATGAGTTAGATATCAGGAACTGGAGTTGCAGGTGGTTTTGAGGTACCATCTGGGGGCTGGGAATGAACTTGGGTTCTTCTGCATAAACAAGTGACATTAATGGCTAAGCCATCTCTATAGCCATTCTTTATTTTGTTATCATGGCTACTATACTATTTGTAGTGAAAATCTGTCTTTGTAATGTAGGCTGATATGAAATTCATGATGGCCCTCATGTCTCAGCCTCCCAAGTCTTGGCAATGGATGTGTGTGCAAGTTTATATGTTAGTTCTTTAGTATTCTAAGTATGTTTATTTGGCTCGAAAATTTGTGTTGTATCATCCTAATGTAGTCTCAGAGTCAGATTTGTATCTTGCCACTGTGAGCTCACTTGCAGTTAGTTGCATTGTTGAAAGAGTTGAATCATATATGGAATAAAGTAGATGTTATTTCTGCAATAACATCATGCAGGAATAGAGTAGATGAGACCATCACTGTCAGGATTGATGCTGACCTGCCTAGGATTTGGATCACTTCCGGTAATATTGTTGTGAGTTCTCCTCTTGCCATGTGGTTGGCTTTCTCCCACTCATTTATGGGTTTCCCTCAGAATGCTTCTCTAAGTTGAGTCAATGTCTTGCAGCTCTATGCATTACTCCATAGTCACTACACCAGGTTTGTTGAATATAGTCACAGGTGCATGGGGGGGAGGGGATTCAATAACCTCATGATTCAATTTAATCATTTTTACAGGGCTTGACTCCCTTTAGTAAGTTCAACTTTGTTTTAATATTTTTTCTGTCTTTTCACAGCTAGAAAGGTTTGAAACGTCTTGATCTTGTCAAGTGCCCCAGTACACAGTGACAGGGTGCACATTAATTAGCAAATGAAGTCCTGCATCCTTGTTGGAGTATTTTTGTCGTTAGGATGGGCATGCTGACTTCTTTGCTTGTTGTGTATCAGACTCTACTCTACTCATGGTCTTTTCATGTTAATGTTTTAATAAAGCATTTAATTTAACAAAATTACCAAGGAAAGCCATTGAAGGAAATTTATAATTCGTCATCCATTATTGTTTCTGTCAAACTGCCTCAATTCACCCCATATATCAAGCCTTAAGATTTTTTTCAAAGCAAAATACTTCATAGCTTCAGCAATATAAAGGCAGTAACATTTGCAATCATTCTTCAGCTACTCTGGTGGTCACTATTAATCTTTCTGTGATTAAATTTTTAGTTTTATGTTTATTAAATTTGATTTAAAATATTTTCACATAATACATTTTTGATTATCAACCCCCAACTCTTCCCATATCCTTCCCCCTTTCCTACCAGTTCACCTTTATGTTCTCTCTTTCAATTAACAACAGGTCCAAAACACAAAAACAATTAATTATGAAATGCCTAAGCCCAAGTGGGACATCTACAAGCCCCAAACCTTAGGCTTGAGGAGTACCATAGATTTGGAGAAATACTGGAAGAGTCAGAGGACAAGGATATTTGCTTCAAGACAATGTGAGTGTCTTCTTTATATGACAAGAAAACGGCATCAGTGAAACCTAAAAAACTGGTTACCTGAACAAGAAGACCTGCATAACTCCACAAACCAATATATTCAGAATAAAATGTCACAGGACTCTTCTTTTAGATGAAAACCTGCAGGCATTTGGTGGCTCCTCAAAGAGAGAATCAGTCTTCTAGACTACTGATATCAAGTGGTCAGCCATAAATGCATACACATATGATCAATGCTAAATGCACTGTGGTTAAATGTACATGTAAAGATGGAAGCAGGGGCCAGAGTTGGATAAGGGAGAGGAAAACTTGGAGAGGATGTATATCCTCATATGAAATTATCTAAAAATATGAGAAAAGTAACAATGGTTGCCAACTTTTCCACATATGCATGTTGTGCACTAAGTGAAATAATTTTACAGATGAGTGAAAAAGGGAAACTGTTGACACACCCAGTTTCCTTTAGACACATGCATTTAACTACAGTCAATATTTCAGAAGAATTTTCCAACTGGTTATACAATGACATTAAGTGATGAATTCAAAATGACACAGAAGCTTGCATACATGTTGTATATTAGTCTAGACTAAGTTATTCCATAATAATTTGCAGTTATAGTAACACATATTAGAAATTGGCAAGTAACTGGTAAGTAAAACAGAAGAATCTAGAGGAAGAATCTGTATTTTTACTAAATGATTATTTTTATTCAGTGTAAATGAAAAGGAAAGATGGGGAAGTGAGAGAGACCATAATGGAGGGCCAGGAAGCTAAAGACACCAGAAGAAGTGTGGCAGCAAACAATGTCTCTTTAAAATCAATTGATTGACACCTAAACCCAAATTATTTTCATAGTAAATTACATAGACATAGAGAGAAGGGTGTGTGGATTCTTCGAACTGAAAATTTTTGTCCCAAACTATCTTGTATTAAAGATCTCTTTCAGAGAGTGAATAAGTAAGGTTAGCAGAGATCAAATATGTAGATAATTAATATGAAATTTGTCATAGTTTCTTTCCAATTGCTATGATATATTGACAAAAGCAGCCTAAGAAGAAAGGGTTTGTTTTGACTTGTAGTTCCAAGTTGTGGTCCAGGGTAGTAGGAAAAGCAAGGCATCTGGAGCTTAAAACATAAAACCCACAATTAGAAGAGGAGACTAATGGACACATACTGTCCAGGATCCTCTGCCTATGGAATGGTACCATCCACCATGGACAGATCTTACTGGAATCAAGAAAATTCCCCACAGACTTGCCCAAAGGCTTTTTTTTTTTTTTTTTTTTTTTTTTTTGACTAAAAGGTTTCTAAAGATACAATTAGCAGTGGCCATCATATATGGCAAATCTATAACAAAATACTAGAAAAAAGTAAACTTTTGGAACAAGTAATTTGCATCTGGACTGATTAGCTTTCTTTCATGAAATTTAGTCATATATAAAACTCACTTGGTAATTGGTTAAGATATGTGACTTTAAAATGTCCATGGGATAAAGGTTTGGTCCCCAGCTTTAGAAATTATTAGGAAGTGATACATCCTACACGGAATGGCATTTTCTCATGGAGATTGTGGGACTCCAATCTCTTCGCTACTTCTCTGGTCACTACAAGGCATCTATTTCACGTATCATGAAACTCAGCCATGTGGCATGGACTCACTACAGCATCAATGGGGACAGCTGACTGCATCCTGAAACCCATTAAATCAGAAGCCAAAATAAATAGTTCTTCTTTGTAAATTGATTACTTCAGATATTTTGTTATAATGATAAAAAGCTAATTACTGTTACAAACATGAGTATATTTTCTATAAGCTATAATATATAATAGAATATGTAATATAATTATATTTATTCAAGCAATCTTAAAGTTATTGTGAATTATGTTAGCTCTATACAAATAAGAGTATTTTAAAGTTGAAATCACTTCAATTGAGAAGATATGTGAATATAATTAATTCATGTCTAGTAAGTTTTAAAAGCATCTTAAGTATCGATACACCAATGATGGATAAAGAAACAAAGGGCTTTTTTTTTTTTTTTTTTTTTGTTTGTTTGTTTTTCGAGACAGGGTTTCGCTGTGTAGCCCTGGCTGTCCTGGAACTCACTCTGTAGACCAGGCTGGCCTCGAACTCAGAAATCCGCCTGCCTCTGCCTCCAGAGATCTGGGATTAAAGACATGCGCCACCACTGCCCGGCAATATTTTAATTCATACAGAATGAAGTGATGTTATTCACAAGAAAATGAGTGCTGCTGAAGACAATAACATTAAGATAATTAAAACTATTTCAGAAGGACAAATACATTTTGCCCCATTGGTGGTTCCAAGACCCTAAGCAGGTACACAAAATCACATGTCATGAAAGTAAAAATGAAATGTGTTATAGGTACAAAGTTGAAAAAGAGTAAGAAAAAAAAGGACAGGAATGTGCATAGAGATTATGCTTGATATACAATATATAATAAATTTATGTGAAAATTTAAGAAGAAATAAGTTGTAAAACATAGGAAAACAAAGCATCCAAAGGCCATGTTTTAAAGAAGAGCAGAGAAAACATCATTTATTGGCTTCAAAATAGAATTATTTAATTCACTGTCCCAATTTGGATGACAAGATGCAGATACTGACTAGTAAGAACTAATGTAATTTGCTCAGATAGAGACATCTTTTCTCCTATAATTAAAACTAATCTGCTCTAAAAATCATTTGTTCCATAGAGGATACCATATTTTAAGCAATATATCTTGCTTCTACTTCAGGCTGATGATGTATTATATCAATACATCATTAAAGAGACAGCTTTCAGAAATGATGTATTAGAACAACATATTACTGGAGAGATAGTCTGGATGTACAACTCATTAGATATCAAACTCATTTTGGGAGATCTGTTGTTATTTTTTAAGCAAGAAGAATCTCAGACTAGCACTTCTGACTACCAATAAGCTATTCCAAGTCACCAAATATTAACATAGAAATAGTCACAGATATGAGGTAAATAAAATTTGTCTTTGAAACTGTGAAATTGTTCAACCTGGTAAGCATGTGCTCTGTAATCATGAGGACAGGTGTTGTCATCAACAGCCTTCCAGACATACCAAGGGATGTGACAACATTTCTGTAATCAGTATTCAGAGAATGGGGACAGGATCACCAGGATGAAGTGGCTGCCTAGACAAGCAGAATCAATGAGCTTTGTGTTACATGAGAGACCTTGTCTGGATGAATATTGGAAAAAATGATAGGTATACACATCCATTGTCAACCTCTGATTTCCCCGTGCACATGATTGCTTATTCATGCACACATACCCCTCCCTACACACATGTTCAACAACATATGCAAACATATATACATAGGCACTCAAAACAAACAAACACACACAGACACACACTCACACACACACTGTGTTTGATGTAAGTCTAAGATTACTGAGGATTCTTCTAAATAAAACTGATGAACAAAGGCAATAAAATAATTCAAAATGTATATGACATTTTATTTATTACCTGTCATTCCATTCTAAAGTTTGAATGAGAAAAACATGTTTTCTAGTTACAAGAGACAGAGACATGGCTCAGCTGTTCTTCCAGAGGACATAAGTTTGATTCTAGCACCTACATGGTGGCTCACAACAGTCTACTTCAGTTCCAAGGAATCCAAAGCCTTCTTCTATAAATATCAAACATGCAAGTGGTACACAGACATACATAGGATCAAAGCACACATACATATAAAATACATTATATTTTATAATATAAAATTATGTTTATAAGTAATTATTTATCAATTATTTTAAAAGCAATTGAATTAAAATCATGTTTCAAATACCTAAATCTCAATTTATAAATACAGAACATAAAAACAGAATGATTCAATTGAAGTTTGTATTAGGTACTAAAAGAGTAAATTGTAGAAACAGCCAAGAATTTTGCCTTGAATTACCCAGGCCTTTCTATAGTTATCAAGGTAAGACTTGAGAAATGGTTCTGGAAATTTATATCATAGATAATGGGGGAAATATTATAACACAAATTAACCAACCATAATAAAACCAAGTCATGCGAAAAATTAATAATCAAATTGTGTTTAAAACTTTTTCTCTGCCCACATTTGTCCATTTTTGCCTCCCTTTGTTCTCAGTTCTCATTTTCCTGTCCACTGGCCATCAAGGGCTTTTATGAACTGCTAAATTGCTTGTTGCTTGCTTAGGAAGTACAAAGAAAGCCTGAGAATAGCATCTCTGTGTCCTCTTCTCTGCTCATTTACTTTCTCACTCACACACCCATGCATGAGTAAATTCTCATTCTCCTTCTCAAATCCAGAATCAAATTGTAGTTTCCCAGCAACCGTGACTTTTTGAAGAATATCAAATTTTCTTTAGGACTTCACTTTTTTTTAATTTTTATTTTTGGATACTTTAGATACATTTCAAATGTTTTCCCCATTGGTTTAATTTGTTGTCATCGTTTTACAGACGATAACTACATATGAATGGAACTCACCAGTTTGCATGGGGATTCTTCTTGTTACTATTCCGAGGAATATCCTAAATCAATTCGTAGTTTGACTACGAAACATATGGTACCATGGCAAGGGGTCTTTGGATAACTCAATGGACATGAGAACTCTTGGCTGCTACCCGAATTCATTCTACCAAGAGATTGTTGGAAGACACTGACACAGGGTGAGGTAGGTGTTGGTTGGAGGAAGTGCTTCAGTGGGATCTTGTCTTTTCAGAGTGTGAGATTCCCTGGGTCTCTCTTTGGAAATCTTCCTGTTTCCTGTTTGTCTTGAGCTGAGCTGCTCTGCCCTGCCCCCACTCCTTGCCTCACTGATGCCCAGAGTGGTGTAGGAAATAGACCATTAGCTGAAAACTCTTAAACAACAAATAAGAAGGATATATTTACTCGTACATTTTTTTTCTAACTTTTGAGGGTGGGGGATCAGAAGAATAAAAAAATTCATTAACATACCAAAATATACATTAATTGAAAATCAGAGTCTAATAATTACTCCTTGGAATTGCTGCAGAAACTCTTTTCTATTCTGTTCCCAAAAACCCCCTAAAAATTAAAAATCAAAACTGCATTATAATCCAGAAATGAAAGGGAAACCAATCTTGTTGTTATCACTATTGCATAATGCTCACAGGACACCTCAGAACTGTGAGATGCACACTGAAGCTCAAATACGACCTGTCATACCTTCAGCTTTTATGTAAGAAAACCACTTAATTGGCAATTCTGAAACCACCATAATATCATAGTTCAATACAATTAGTGTCATTCTAAAATATGTACTTCTAAGCTCTTCATTTAATTTTAGCCAGCCTGAGAGGACCAGTAGACTTTTATTATGTTTTATGAAATGTTTTCCCTCATGGATGTAGATAGTTTTCTGTGTGATGTGGATGGTTTTGTCTGAGCTCCCAAAGCAGACCTTAGTTACTGAACGCAGGCTCAGATCTTTCAAGCTTTTCTTTTTTTCTTTTTTTTTTTCTTAGTAGCACTTGGTGTGAACCCCTGGTGAGATCTGTGGCTTTAGAAGTTTGCTTCTAAGCTTTGTGACATATTCATCTTTCTCTAGATGACAAGTGACACTACCCTCAGACTCTGCCCCATCACAACCCTCTTCCCCAAGTTTTAATAGCAAGCCAGCATATTGCAACAATGAACCAGGGAAAGATTCATTCCTATAAGACATGTACCCATTTTACTAGGTTAATAATGATGCAAGTAAATTGACTTATTCTTGAGGAAACCTGCTCCCCAAATTGCCAGCCAATCAAAGGCACATCCACTAAGAAACAAGTGATTTTTCATCTGTTATGTTGTTGTTGCATAATTACTTGCTGATACTTGCGTTACTTTTGTTGTTGCTGTGACTGAATGCCCAATGAGAAGCAACCTAAAGAAGTAAGAGCTTATTTTCCCTTAGAGTTTAAGTGGGATGTAGTTTATTGCAGCAGAGAGTTTATGGCATGTTATCAAACTTATGAGGTGGCTGGTACCATTGCATCAGCAGTTCAGAAGCAAAGAACCAGACATGCAACTAAGACATCACACCTTAAATTCAATATTTACTTCACTTAACAAGGCCAATACTTGAAAACCAGTGTTTAAACATTTGAACGTATAGAATATATTTTACATTCAAATGATAATCACAAGTAAAATTAGTGAACTAATTCAAATTAAAATCTTGTCTGGACTGAAACTGTCTAGGCCAGACTTGCCTTGAATTCATTAAAATATGCCTGCTCCCTGCCTCTCATGTGCTGAAATTAAAGTTATGTGACACCACAGCAGGTTTACAATCATTTCAAGTTAGATTTTATAACGTTTATACACATACAAATACAATGTTAATTTCCCTAGCTTAATCACTCAAAATTTAAGTGTTTCTTTATATTGCTACCTGATATTATAATAAGGACACTTACAGTAACTGACTTACTCATTGAAGGCATATGACTAAGTGGATCCAGCACAACGTCGTGATATTCTGGGCACTAACTCCACCCAATGTAACTCACCTATGATTGTGTTTCAAGTGTAATTTCTTCTTTCCTTTGTAAAAAGGACACCAACTTTTCACCTGCATTAATCACAAAAGTCTAGATTTTGTGGATCCAAATATGTTCCTTACTCTGGCAAGGGAGGTTGTGTTAGGTCAGGGAGATATAGCCCATTATTTAGAATATCTCAAACCGCCATTTCCAAAGGCAGGATGGAAATTAAAGGATGATGAAGGAAAAACATGTTCATCATGCGAAGTGATGTAAGGTTATAGACTTCACAATTGAGAACTGTTTACAGGGGTCTCATGGGCGAGAACGTCCACAGAAGTCCTGCTACTGACTGGAGGCCTCTGTCATTTGTACTATACTCTAGCAACATCCACAGTGTGAATTTCGTCTGCCATCCAACTGTTTTTCTCTGAAAGCCTGCGTATCCTTGTAAATGGCTCAGGCAACCACCACGTTTGCTTGCTCATGGTGTCCAGTGTTGCACCCATTCTATACTTAGTATTTCTTTATCATCTACTGTTTTAAAATTTTCTGGTTTGTCTTTTAAAGACATTAAGCATTCCTAGAGAATAGCATATTTCTACCTATTTTTTTATCTCATGCAAATAAGACTTTTATAATAAAATTCTGTATTCTCCCACAAGCAAATGTCGTGACATTCCCTTTATTCGTTCTTACTCTTTATCATTTTGTTCTCCTGTAGTGATGTCTCTTACCTTCCCATACTTCTCCTCTTCTGACTTCACTGTGACAGTCACAGCAGAGTGGACACCTATTCTGAACCTTTACTCTCAGCCATTCCCTATGATTTACCCTATCTGGACATCATCCAATCACCAGGCTTCCTTGCATATACTTTCTGATGTCCACTGACTACATCCTGCAGACTTCAGGTTGTGATACTGTTCCAGTCTGCCTGCCCTACCATCTCCTCCAGATCTCTTGCCTTGATAAGGTCCATATGCTCATTCTGAATCTAATTTTTTTTTATTTTAAATAGATACTCTTGTCTGCAAGTCATGCAGTCTCTTGCTAGTTTTCAAATTTCTCTAATCCTCTGTCTTCCATGTATAGTTAAAGGTACAAAGTCCAAGCTTTTGCTTTTCTCAAGCATAGTGTTCCTCAGAGTTTTAGCTCATGAGGATATTAGAATTAAAATATTATTAAGGGCAGTCAAGATATCTCAGTAAGTAAAGGTGATTGCTACAAAGCCTGAAGACTCAAGTTCAATTATTGGAATCTACATCGACTTCTTTAAATTATTTTATGACCATGTAGTATGCATCCTCTACCAATAAATAAAATATGAACTAATACTGAATGCAAATAGTTTCTAGTTATGAATATATATATATATCTCAATAACTCCCATGCTACAAATTAAGACTAATGCTATATTGACTTTTAAAATAATAAGCAACAATAAATTCATCATGTATTAACAAAAACATTTTATTATAAAATAATTATGGAAAACAATTAAATATGGAGAATAGATTTTAAAACACGTTTTCTTATCTTGTTGGTGTTTTCCTACTTGATTAGTGTATAGTTTTACTTTTGTCTAATTACCAGGTTCAAAGGTTTCTTTGTATTTTCATTCACCAATGTAGATGAACAATTTAATATGAACAATTTAAAAATAAAAACAAAACTAGAAACTGTGTGCTTGTTTTTACTTTCTCTGAGCTAACGCACCAAATTCTATGTACCAGAGGAAAAACAAATCCACCTTGTTCTCATTAAATTTAGCTTGTGTTAAAATAACAAGAGAAATATGTGTCAATTTATATCTGGTTTGGACTTAGAACAATCTCAGGCCTGAAAGTCCTTCTGATGGGTATGGTGGATACTGGCTTTGGTGTCCTGATGCTCCTGCCAAGTCTGCATGCATTTGGAACCTAAGTATGATTGCATGTTATATGTTTAATACAGAGGTGAAGAGTCACATTGAGTTTCAAAAATGTTCATGACAAAATAAAATGTTAATCAGCAATATGGTGACCCAAATATGAACTGAGATGGTCAGCCCTTTTAGCTTCCTGTTTGTTCTGACTTGAACATAAAGTATCCTCCTTAAAGACTACTGTGTCAAAGGCTTGTTCCCAAGCTGGAAGTGCTATAGAGAGGTCAATGGACCATGAGGACACTAACTCCATGAAGGATACATTATACTCTTAATGGGCTAATAGGAAGTAGAAGCTGGTTGAAAGACTTATAATCAGTCACTGTATATGACATTGATTATTTTGGCCTTGGCCTCATTATCTCTCTGTTTCCCTCCTACTGTGAGGAGAGATATCTTATCTTCCACATGCTGTGCATCACTAGAGATATCTTATCTTCCACATACTACATCACTATGTTCTGCCTCATCAGCGTTCTTCAATCCAGAAACAGAAAAGCCAAAACATCATAGCCTGAAACTTCTGCAACTGTGAGCCAACACATGTAACTTTCCTTAAGTTGTTTCCTAGTTATTTGTCTGTAGCAAAAATTATTTAAAGTCCTGACTCAGTACTTTTTCCCCACTTTAGACCATTTATGTTCTTGGATGAAATACATACAGCCTTATATTTTGAAGTAGCATTAGGCAGCACAATAGCTATGCAGCCACCTACCCTCCATGCTGTTAGAATCTGCTATTCTATCCATAACCCCAAGATATCATCTACTATTTACTATGTTCCATCTGCTGCTCTTAACTCCAATTGTCCAGCCCACATGGCCACGATTTTATGGCTCAGCTATCCCATGGCAGCTCTCCTCCCTCTTGCATGTTCTTTTATTCCATAGTGGCCTCTTCTTTACCCACCATCCTCCTGGTCCTCTTCCCACACCACCCCCAAAGCCAGCAAAACCGCAACCCCACCTATGTCTCTTCTGCTCAAGTATTAGCTGTCAGCATCTTTATTCACCAATCAGAATTAACTTGGGGGCAGGATCCCAGGGGCTACTTGTAGATTCCTGGTCTCAGGGGGTGCACAATAGACAGTAAAAAATAAAACCTCAACATTTGTCTAGACTAGCAGGAGCAACACAGAGCCATTGTCAAAGAAAACTGGGGCTCCAACTGATTATTACTATTATGGTGACTTTGGATCCCTTCTTCAGATATTCTGTTTCAGCACTCACTAAAATTTTTTGATTTACCTTAGAATGAAAAGATTGACTTGGTGGTTAGTTTTTTTTTCAGTTTTGTTGTTTGTTTGTTTGTTTTTGTCTTGTTTTGGTTTTTGACACTCTCTAGCCCAGATAAGAAGGGTATCCACACAAAATTCAACTCATATTTCTAGTTCATTTTTAATTCCTTCCCAGTAATTCAGCAACTAATAATAGGCAATAATTGTGCAAACAATTCAGAATTCAGTATAACTCCTCAGTGAACCCATTTTATTACTGGTGAAGTAAACAAGAGCATGCCAATGAAACCCATTAATTCTGTCACTTTGTAGAAATGATTAGAATGAAGAAATGATTCATCAAGAGAACATCTAAAGGGACATCTCCAAGCTGACATTGTATGGTTTATGACCTTTACAGTCTGATATACACTCAACTTCTGGCAGCTATGTGTTTCCAAGTGGCTGAATACTCACAGTTGACTCTTCACTCTTCAACCTCTCCCCTCTTCTTTCCTTGACTGTCAAGGTTGTCAGTAGGCAGAATTGTCTCAAGTGATAGCCCCTTTTATTGCATATACTGCTTGATGTTCTTGCCTTGGTAGGACTTGTCCCTAGGCTATATGCTATTAGTGGCAGCAGAGCATAGGCCAGATATGGAGACCCTTTGATACCTATAGCAGCATGGGGAGTTCTTTACAGATACATTCTCTCTGGTGAAGCTAACATTCTTGACAGCTGATGAAAAGATTTTCAAGACAACACCATATGAAACATATTTGAAGTCTGTGTTTTATTATTAGAAGAATTCTTTTGTATTTATGTATGTTTATATGTTTGTGCCTATACAGTTCCATATAAGGTATGAGGTATATATAAGGGTATTCTAGGAGGTCATAAGGTGATGTCCAATACCTGGAAGTTAGAGTCACAAACATGGATATTTGGAACTTGAAGTAGAGTCCTACACAAAGACAGAAAGTCTCTTACTTGAAGAGGCATCCCTAGCCTCTATATAAAGCTATGAAGTGCTTTTACATAGATTTAGTGATGAACATTAATGGAATGTATGATGTTTAAGGAAAAGGACAGCACTTGGCTGGGGGTAAGTATCTCAAGAAAGTGTTGGGCTTATGAGTTTTAACTACAGCCATGTGTGTGACTTTGATGATTTCTTAAGTTACTTTGTTCAAAGGCTTTCTAACAGACTTTATTTTACTAGTTTGTTGTTGCTAGATCCGAGGTCATAAGGTAATTCCTAGGGTGTATTGGATAGGATTACAGGCTAACAAAGTAAGATCAGAGGGCACAAAGGTGCTTAGATCTATTTCTTACTGTAAACTAAATGTTTAAAGATTTTTGTGATATTCTTGAGAAAGTATAGAAATTATAGATTAACATCTCACAAAGGAGTAAGTTCATATTCCAAGGTCATATAGCCTCAGGCCTTTAAGCATAGTTTAAAGATATTTTTAGCTTCATTCTTTAAAACATTTGTTTAAAAATGAATATTACTACATCAACAGTCTACACAGCACATGTTAATTTTGCTGGAATTCTTTGTTATCCAAAGAGAAAAAGCATCAACCAGACCCTATAGTGAAGGTACCTTTTCTTTCCCTCATATCCTGGATTTTCCCTGTCTTTCTTTCTATCTTTTACAGTTTCAACTACAATGTTTCCCTTGGCAATGTTCACAACCATTAATATGGCAACCTTGCAACTTGTGAGTCCTGCTTGTTGGATTTGGTACTGATACACATACCAAAAATCTCATTTCTGGAAACCTGACCTTCTTTGTTTGAAGGTCAGGTTTTATTACCATGGAGTTTGGGAATTGAAAATTGAAGATTGATGGTAATGTGCCCAACAAAAAGCCAGCACACATTTAAGTAGAGAAAAACAAAATAATAATTATTAGAAATAATTTACTCTCTGTTATATATCTAAGACATATAGTTTTGCCAGAAGAGAGGACTTAATTTTCACCATACTTTCCTGGTGGAGAAATACTTATTGAGTGGAGCATGAGTAAGTAGAAGCTGACAGTAGTACAGTTAAGAAAATAATTTATGGGATGGAAGCAGTTGGGGGACAGAATGGAATGGGGATGAAGACTGGACTATAAAAAAGGATTAATAAGTTTTTTTAAAAAAGAAAAGGAACCATGGTCAATATATTTTTGTTGTTTGAACTAGAGACATTAGGAACTCTACTGAGTCCAGCTTGGCCATGTAAGGGGTGCTATGACATGGCTTCCTGCCCTTGGAACAGAGCCAGAAGGGCATGGACTTCCATGAGTGTTGATGGTTGCTGTGAGCATAAGGCTTGTTTGTATAATAGTGTACACATTTTCTTTTTCTACCTTCTAGAAATGCCCTCACAGACAAGGTTAATGACTCCATAATAATCAGAGACAGTATGAGTTCAGGAGGGCAGGGTGTTTCTATGTCTCAGCAAAATGCCAGAACACTGAAACCTTTAGGACAGTCCTTAAAGACTGTGGGGAAAAATGCTGAAAACAAGAGTTCAAAAGTATATAATTTCTCAAGTATGCAAAATATAAGAATTCAATATGAATTGTATAAGGAACTTCACAAATCTAAAGGATCTTCACAGATCTAAAGGAGCAGAGGCAATTTTCCATCCAGCTAAGGTCTTTATATTTACATTTACAAAGGCAGGTAAAATTGTGAGTTCAAGGTCAGCCTGAGACAGTAATAATTTAGGTCCAGGCATGATCAGAATGGTACTTTTAGGATGGAGTCCTACCCAGCTATCTTATTGTCTGTGCTTGTGCTTGCTGTCTTTTTCTAAGAATCAAGGGGCTTGGGCCATGAAATGTTGATTCATGGGATAATCAAAAGTGAACTTGGGGTAAAGATTTTATTGATATGTAAAAGTAAAAGGCTGTGCTTTTGGTCTTTAAGAGATGAGCTACACAGAGAGTTTTTAGAATAGCAAGAGAAAGCTGTCTTGAGCAGAGTAGAACACAGAGCAAAATTGGTGACAATTGTTGGGATTAAATTATTAACATGTTGTTCTTTGCCATCAATGTCATTTTATGACACAGGGAGCCTGTGGATAGAAAGAAACATTTTTTGGTTGCTTGCTTTACCAATAAATCTTTTCTTTCCTTTAAAGATAAAGCCATATATATGGTTGAGTGCATGTGTGACTTGGAGCTATATTTTCATATAAAGTATATCTTTTAGCAGCTTTAGTTTTATGTGGTGATCTCAGATAGTAATTTTCATTTTGTTAGACAAAAGACTATTTGTATAGTCCTTGTGTGATGTTAAAATAATAAAAATATTAGTTTTTGTGTTTTGCAACTGCGGATGAAGCTACCACAACCCACAGATCTCTTTATCAAATTGTGTTTAAGACCAAATCTGTTTGTGTACTTGAAGGGGTGGAGAGATGGTGCAAAGAGGTTCACTGAAATCTTTGCTTATCTGCAGTTTAAAACACTGCCCAGTGGCAGAAATCAGTTTGGGCAGAAATTATTTCTTTTAAGTCAGTCTTTATGTAAAGCTCATATTTAAAAGGATGGTAGATATTTACAAAAACAAGCCACTTGTATTCTAAGAAATGTAGTTATTATGGTTGGCTTTTATGTCAACTTATGGTCACAAATTTTAACCACCTAAGTAGGGAGCCTCACCTGAAGAAATGTCCTGTTTGCCTTAACTGATTCCAGAAGATCAGCCAGTGGTGGATGGTACCTTCAGGTACCAGCCCAGGTTAAAAAGGTATGGCAGAATAGAAATGTCTTCTGCCTTTTTACTATCACTCTTGGCACTGAGTTGACTTACCATGTTGCTGATACTGCTGTTGAGTCCTTTACTAATACTAGGACCAGAATTTCCTTAGTTAGGTCAAGGATAAAGAACCAGGAGCTTAATAAGAACCTTCTAGGTTTTCAGTGACAGAGTAGGGCTATTGAAACATCTAGTCTCCAGGACAGAGCAACTACTGGGATCTCAGCTTTGAGGTGGGATTTATTTACTGTTGGTATTTTAATATAAATACAAATGTACTATGTATGTATGCAAACATGTATATATGTATGTATTTCATCCTGTTGGTTCTGTTCTCCTTGAGAACCCAGATAAAAATAGTAGCTTATGGGGTTAGCTCCTGCTTGCCAATCATAAGTTATTGAATATTATCTTTAATTTCTTTTAAATTCTATTAAATATGTTTTCTTTGTATGTACAAATATCTTATCCTCTAGCCTAATCTGACCTGGACATTGCTCTATTGCCCAGCCTAACCTTAAACTCATGATCCTCCTGCCTTAGCATCAGAGTGTTGAGATTATACCATGATGTTTAACTCTCAAACATAAAAGGTTTTATGCTTTGTGTTTAGTTCAAATATGTGAAGTTTTTAGAAAAAAATATTTTAAAACTACTGGCTAGTAGCTTTAATCAAAATTGTATTAGATTACAATTTTCTTACAAATTTTGTGGATTTCCTTTACCATATTCATCAGTCATTTTTATTTCACCTGTTTTTGTATGTTTGCATTAAATTTTAATTTCCTTTCATACCTCTGAGGCAGAATTATATACAGGGAGAAGCAGGGATAACCCAGAGCAGACACACTGACTTGGTTTGTTACTTTCACAAAAGAAAAAAGGAAAATCTATTTTGAGATGATTAAAATTCACTCTTTCATTTTGGCTTGTGTAAAATTCACTCTTTCATTTTAGCTTGTGTCATGGGTTCCCTTAAAGCAGAGCATAAAGTGCAAATACTTTATCGCCTATCTATAAGATGTCAATTTTTCTAACCATTTGAAAAATAACATATTTAAAGAATTCCATCAGATATCCTGAAATGCCACACAGAATAACCAGTCTCCCAGAGTCTTACTTAAAATTTAAAAAAACAATAAAATTTTGAGTAGATGGGAGGCTGAGGAAGATAGACTGTTGTGAGTTTGAGGCCAGCCTAGGCTATACAGTTAGACTCTATCTCTAAAATCAAAATCTAAGGAAAGCAAATGAGAATTGAGAATAGTATTTCATTAATTATTGTTTCCAAGACTAGATTATCTCACTTGTATATGAGTTAAAGACAAAGTAGGGGAGGAGGAGTTGAGAAAAGACAGTAAATCCTGACAAACTAAGAAGACCAAAAATACAAAAAAAAAAAAAAAAAAAAGAAACAAAACAACAACAAAAATAACAAATAAATTACCTTTAGATTTCTTTAAGGTGGTATTAGGGTGCATAGATCCTGACAAACCTCCAAAGAGAGACTGCCAACTATGGGCCACTCCATAAAAACAAGAAGATAATGATACATGTTGAACAAATATGCATTGGCTCATTTACAATAGGAGGGACAAACTGAAGGAACTATGCAATTACATTTCAATTTATTGAACCTTTTGAGGTCAAGTATAACATCTTCTGTACTTACATTCAATACAACTATAATATTTAGTTTGCGAGATGCTCACTGGCCAGGATAACAGAAAAGCTCACAGATGTATCATGGTGGCAAATGCTGAGTTTTGAAACAGGGTGGTTTTAGAAATCTATGATCCTGTTATATAAGGGCAAATATAGACTGTGGGAATTCCTTTAAACAACAGTGGAATCTAAACCCTGAACTCTGGGCACTGAATTGCCCTCAGTAACCAGCCCTCCTGTAGTGTGCGAGAAGAGGCAGCTTCCAGCCAGCTGTGGTTAGTTAGGCCCAGGATGAGCTTAATGGAGTTAGCAGTGCCAAGCCTTAAAGAGGCAAAGCTCATAAATCAATGAAGAGTCATTATGTGGCCTCAGCAAGACATGAGCCCATGCTGAGGCACAGATCTCTTTATCCAAGCCCAACTGATGGAGGGAATAACCAACTGCTTTGCTATGTTAAATGTACATTATAAAGCTAGTATGTTTTCTAATGGGTCATCATTTCATCTATGACACATGAGAAAAATGCTTCTAAAATATGTTCAAATACATTGAAGAAAACTACTTTCACATACTCAACAAGACACTTAGAATATCTCACAGAGCTAAATGGAAAAACAAAACCGAAGAGATGTTCAAATTCTGATCAACATTTCAATTGCTTTTTCTGGGTAATCAGAATTTACAGTGAATCGGCATTTAACTAGCAGCACTCAGTATTTATTAATGTGAACTTACCAGTCTGCTTCTGAAAGAATGTATACTTGCCATCAAGGAAATAAAGCTGAGTTCTAAATAAAAGAGGTTGGGTAACACAGATTGCCATTAAAAACCTTGAGTCTTCTCAGATCAGATCTCGTTTCCAGAGGTCCCCACCACTACTCATATGTGTACCCATACACATCATTTTATGGCCATATCAAGTACACATATTTGAACAAGATTTACAACAAATCAATATTTTGGCACATATGAAGAGATGGCTAAATGGCGTCCGTGTCCTTGTTTTTATGCAGAAGAGGCCTTGGGTTAAACTCTGTGCATGTTTGTATATGATAACACGTAGGATGAGACCTGTAATCTTGCTACATTCTTCAATGCACCATTCGGTATTATTAACTATAAGCATGATGCTACATCTCTAGAACTGCTTCGTTTTGAGTCAGGACACAGAGAGACACAGAAATAGAGGAATCATTGTTCTATGCTGTGTTAGAGACTAGAAAGCCAGCACTACTTTAAAAAGTTAAAATGTGATGAATCATGCTTATGAATGCAATGAACATGAGCACATGTATGGTCTTTGAATGTAGTCCTTTCTTGTCTGTGAGTCTATGCTTTTCTAAGAATCTCACAAACAAACCTAGGAAGCATGTTTATAGTGGTGGCATAAAACCTCTCCTGGTGACCTATGTACGGAAAGAATACTTTCCATCTTTTTTTACTTATTTTTTTAAAACCAGGCAGTGAAAATATCAAAGCACACCATAAACCATCTTATAGTCTTATTTATTAAGGAAACACTTCTTAGCTCTGCTTTCTGGTTTATTCCTGTATTCCTAGCACTAGGGAGGCTAAAGCATAAAGCTTGCGGAAATATTGAATCAAGCCTGGGCTACAGAGTAGCTAGGCAGACCACACAACCAACAAAAAGACAATTTAGACAAAAATAAGTGTATCAAAATATTGTATTTACTCTTTAAATCCTTTTAAAAATGTAACTTTTAAAGCCACTACAAATCATATATAATGACTGTGGAAACATTTAAACACATATCTTTCTTGAACAGCTTACTCTAGAGTGTATGCTAGTTTTCTTAAGAGTGTGCTATCATTGGCCCCCTACAATTCATCCACATGACGATTTCCTGACTTCATCTTTTCCCCTGAGCAGCTACTCTCCAGTTCTTCCAATGTCACTCTGCTTTCTGACTCTACCAATCTCTATCATACGTATTGGGTGAAATGATGTGTGTCCTTCTGAAACATAAGTTATTGTAGCTCAGTAGAATAAGAAAATTTTCTCCTTGTCATCTTGTGGCTTTATTTTGAGGTAGGATCTCTGTTTGTAGTTGAGAACAACGTCTATATTGTGATTCACCTTACTTGGCATCCTAAGGGCTAGAATTGCAGATGGAAGTCCAACTATCAGTTTTTTCTTCTTTTTGGTTGCATAATGTTCCATTATACACACTTACCTCCACGAATTTATCTATGACACTCAATCAAAGTAGAAATCTTTACAGGAAAGGAAAACAATCATCAGAGTAAAAGGACAACTTGTATGTTGGGATAAATTATTCAACAAAAGATTTATATGAAGAGTCAATAACTAACATATAATATATATATGGAGAGGGAGGGAGGGAGGGAGAGAGAGAGAGAGAGAGCTAAGTACAAATGAAAATGAGCAAATAATGATGAGAGCATAAGTGAAGAAAGAAAATTGAGAGAAAGAGAAAAAGAACAAGAGAAAAACAGCAAACAATAAAACTCTTGAATTAAAAAAAAATTGGATGAGGAAGTAAGTCTATTTTCAAAGAAGACAAACACAAGACAATCACCTTGGAAATCACAAAACAAACTCCAGTGAGAAATAATCTCAAACTGGAGGAAGAGAGCTGTTGTCCAAAATCAAACCAAACAAGCAGTACCAACCCTTATCAAGGTCATGAACTAACTACCATGGGTGGTGTAAAATGCTGTAGCAGCTGTGGACTCTATAATCTTCCTCCAAAAATCAAATCCAGCAACTTCTGGACTGGGGATATGGCACAACATTTCAGGCACCTGCTGCAAATGCTGGGATGGCAGCCAATCTGTAATTCCAGTGTTTAGGATGTAGACAGAATGGATCCCAAAGCTGCCTGGGCAGAGTCCAAGTAGCTGAGCTGTGGCTTCCATTGAGAGACAGTGAGTCAACAAATGTGGTATAAAACTACCAGGTACAGCCACGAACCTTGGGCCTGTGAGCTAAAGTGCTCAGATTTAGCTTCTGATGTAGCCAAAGTCAGGATATGTCTAAATGTCCAGTTTAAACAATTCCATGGCACATTTTTATAGCTTACTTTTTGCAATATTATAGTTATTAAAGTATTCCCTGATTTCAAAGCACCTGTACCAAGAAAAAGAGTGAGGCCTGATAATTTGTTTCCACTTTCATTATTATTTTTGGGTTCATCCCTTATTATCAAAAAGCATTGTGTCTCAAGTGATATATTTTGGGGTAATTGTTCTTTATAAGAATGTAGCCATATCAGGTCAAACAAAATGGCTAAGCTGGTAAAAATGATTGATGCACGAGCCAGAAAACCACTCAATCCCCAAAATCCACAAAACAATTGTAAGAATGAGTCAACTCCACAAGTTTGTTCTCATACCTCCATACCTGTCATTTGGCGTGCATGTGCACACATATGTGTGTATGTGTGCACACACATACATAGAGAGAGAGGGGGGAAAGAGAGAGGAAAGAGAGAGAAGAGAGAGACAGAGAGACAGAGAAAGACAGAGTGATAGAGAGATAGACAGACAGAGAGGATATTAATAAATATTTTAAAAGTACCTATTAATCTGCATCTCAGCCATTGGTTGCAGGTGTGGTCCATACTCCAGTAGAAGAATCTGTGAGATACATCCTGTGCATGGTCTTCCAAGTTTGTTTCTTCTCCCTTGTCAAACTATGTTGCCACTTTTTACCAAGGACTATGAAATGCACATCCTTTGGAGGAACTTGACTCATTTACTGCTTAGTAGGTTGTTCTGCAGACTCTTGGTTGTTGGAACCTTGAACTCCACTAAATGGTTGTTCATGGAGAGTAGACAATGGTATTAAAAAGAGAGAGCTGATTGGTATGTCAATGTTACCTAATGCCGTTTTCTATATTATAAAGGGGTAAAGGGTTTTGGAGGTCATAGGATGTAAAAATTAACTATGATGCTTTTCTAAAGAAATTCTCACAGTTTAATTAATTACTACAAAGTTAGAAAGTTGGTGATTTGACTCTGTGTGTGTGTGTGTGTGTGTGTGTATGTGTGTGTGTGTGTGTGTGTTTGGATGGGGTTTCACTCTGGTCAGGATGTCCTTGAACTGAACCTTATCCCCAAAAACACTGGAATTACATGCCTAAGCCAACTCCCCAGAGTCTGTCCTTCAAGTTTTAATTTTAAAAAGGAGGAGTGTTGCGGAAAATTTTTAAAAAAGAGAACCCACACTTTTCAGTGCTCAGGCCAGCAACCAGTGGGCCACAGCAGATCTCCAGCAGGGTGATCTCACTCTCTCAGCCCGCCAACTCTCTGGAGCTGTGTCCCTTGGAGGATCTCTGCCACCAGGCCCACACAATAATTGCCTGCTCCACGGTCAGCCATCTCAACACCCAATTACACGGTAGAATTAAAACTCTTAAGCATATAGTTAATCAATCAAATTTATATATCAATAAAAACACAATTTACAAGATGCCAAATCAATAATTTCTGAGCCAATTGATAATAATAAAAGCTGCCCACCTAGATTAGACAATTTATTTCAAACTTCTAACCTTTATGATAGATAACATAACAATCGGTGGCGCTACAATCACGTCCGTTGCCCTTCCTTCTCCTCCCTCCAAGATGCTCCTTAGCTCCACCTCCCTGTTCCCTGTCTGATCACTGGGCTCCTATTGCCCTAATGAAATTGAACAGGGAAAGTCCTGCAACAAAGAAGGGGAAAACCAGCCACAAACTGTTTCATAGGCCAGAAAAGAACGTTCTAATGGACAGAGGAGGACACACTTTTAACACTATTCTCCACATTCTCCTCTCTTTACTCAGACCTATCCCAGACAAAATCACAGCCTAGAAAGTTATTCTGATTGTGTGGGAAACAAAATTTCAAGACATATACTTATCACAATGTGACTGCCCCCTTGAGCCTGTTTTGTATAGAAATATGCATGTAGAATGTGCATTCTTGTGGATATAGATTTTATTGTTTTCTAAAATTTTCAGTACATTAATTTATAAGGAAAGAATAAATTTAAACATTAGAAAACAAAGTCATTCAATAGTAATAACCAAGCCATAACAACAAGAAACTTTCCAGTTATGTATGTCCTACCATTTTTTCTTGAATGCGAAGTCATTCCTCACAAATGCTACTTCAAGGAGAAATAAAGGGAGATACAACATTGTAGGGCCATGGCTCAGACTAGATCTGAGCCTGATACTTTACACACTGCCAGGGGAGATTCATGACCTGGGCCTTTGTGTTTGATTTTGTTACTTGACTTGTATGCTTGTATCTTTGCAGATTTTGTATGCCAGAACATGGTGAAAAAATGGCATGGTTGAGGAACACTAACTGTATAATTGTAGGGGCTATGGCATTTGACTTAAAATATGAATGTGGAGAGAGAGAGAGAGAGAGAGAGAGAGAGAGAGAGAGAGATCAGGGAGAGATCAAGCACAGGCTTAATAGAAAGAACAAGAAAACTGATTGCTCTTCTCATGGAGGAGACTTACAATTAAAATGAGTAGACATCAGACTGGTGTTGAGTGATAACTAGGAAGATTTGAAATGATGATGTGGTCGAGAATGACAGAACATTTGTTCCCATTATCACCTAGAGGCATGCCATTTGAGCTGACCTATTAGTGATAACCAGTCAGTCACAAGAGGACTTGTGCATATCTGTCACTCAACTTGGCATAGTAACTTAGCAGGTACAGAATTAATATGAGGCTTTCTGGTTCTGCTGGCAATTTGAACATTACTGCTAAGACTCACCTTTTAATCTGTGAGAGGCCCATATGTCAAATGAGAAAAGAATGGTTTTGCTCAAAGTATTAACTTTGTTCAGGGTAAACAACTTTAAAATCTTCCTTTAAAAGTTCCTGTTTAAAGATTCCTTGGGCAAGTCAGCTAGAGGCTTGGGTGTCAGAACAGAAATGACAAGTGACAGATCACTTAGCCTTTAAGATTATGGTGATTGGCTTCTGCACTGATTTTAAAAGAGAACCACTGAGTCTTTGGAGCGGAGAAATGACAGGGCTTACTTTCCATTTTAAAACCTCACCTTGTCTGCCTTATGGAAATTGCATTGCAGAAAGATCAAAGGTTGAAACAGGAAGATAATTTGGGAGTTGGTGTCTAGGAGGATACTGCGTTCTTTATTAACATGGTTTAAAATTGGACAGAACAAGTGAGAGATGAAATCCCAATTGCCATATATGATACCATGGGATAATCTCATGAAGACATGAGGAAATTAGCCAGAACATGGAGGCATTATGTGACCATTTTACACAAGATGAGGTCTGAAGTCATAATTGAACTTAATAGAATCTTGTGAGTTCCATTAAAAAAGAGATCTTGGCCCCAAATAAAGTTCATGTTAGAATAATTAGAGGTAAGAAAGAGAAATTAGACGAGGGAAATTAGAAGAAAACCTCAATGTGATTAAAAAGAAATAGTGGCTGGCTTTATGAAATCTCTAAAGTGCTTGGTGGTGGTACAGAGAAATGGGAGACTAGTTTAAGTAAACTATATAGTTGAGACAGATTTTAAAATATATATTTTATAATATTATAAATATATATTAAAACATTTGAATGTGTTGATGCAAAGGATCCAGTGGTGAATCTAAAAACAGAGAATACAAAAGAACCAGTCTTTGACAAGTTGAATGTGCAAAACCCTCAGGAGCACATGGAGAGCTGATGTCTTGGGCAGAGAGTGCAGTTTCTGCTCTTTTAAGCCTGTGGTATCACCTAGTTTGACTGCGATTTGAGTCTCTCTGAACTAGTTGACTCAGAATGAGTAATATGTGATCCCATAGCTGTAATGTCTTGGACATTGAACACATGGCATTGTAATGGGATGGGACCTACCTGTGCTTCACCTGTGTGAATACATGTACAGACACCAGAAGATGTCATGTTTCTTAAAAGTTTTAACTTCTTTCATTTTGGGCAGAGAAACAATCATGAACTTTAAAACTGCTGGTTGTCTGTGTGTGAAACTGATGGAGTTTCAAACAGAAAACACGACTTGACATTTGCACTAAACTTCCATTACCACCAACATAAAGAGGAGGTATTTTTCTATGGTTCGGTCATCATTAATGCAACCATGTTTTGAATAGTTTGACAGTGGTTTGCCGGGAGAAGAATGCAGCTTGTGTTTCTAACTCATGATTTTTCCACTCATTCTACAGAATGAACTTCCATCAAAACCCAAGTGGAATTGAAAGCTTTTGGAGTCAAGCTTCCATTTCTTTGGGTTCGATAGTGTGTTTTTCTCAATACAAAACACAAAATTTTGGGGAGACAGAAGCTTGCCTGTTTTGCATTTGGTTTGTATGTTAGATACATGATGTGCTGGGTGTGTTGTAGAATCTGTTTATCCAAAGATATTTTACCACTCTTGTCATGCAGAGGTAATAGGCAGAAAGGATTGTGAAGCACATTATTAGTTACATGTTTTGGGAATACAAGGAAAGAGTCTGAATTTGCCCTTAAAGAACAGGAACACTTTCCAGAGACACTTTTTAAAGATAAGGACTATGTAACCATCAATCTAAGATATTCTGTTTAAACAAGTATTCATGGTGAGATATTTTCTCTGAACATGAAATTCCTTCACATAGTCACTAGAAAACACATCATTTGTTGGCTCATTTTCACTTGGCTTCTAATAATGTTAAGTATAACCATGGAAAACACAGCTGTACTGCAAGTGTGGAATTATAGAAATTTCCTAGAACAACAATGTTAATGTTATTGTTTAGAAAAGGGAAGGTTAGGCCCTGAGGTTAAGACTTTGGTTTTCACTCTCCTGCTCTGTTCCTTTCCCTGACCTATTATGGACCTCTGACTCTCTCAGGGCATCTTCTACTGAGATCTCTTTCCTCAAATCATTAGAATTTGCTTCGAAAAGAGTAAATCTGGGAGTTTCCATTGGACTCTGTTTTTAGCCCCTCCCAATAGGCCATCTCCTATAACCAAGCAGGACTTCCAAGGAGGGGACTGGGACTCCAACCCAGCCACAAAGCCTGTGACCTATAATTTTTCCTGCCTATGAGAGGTGCTGGGGCAAATTATGGGAGTGTCCAATCCATGACTGGTCCAGTCTGAGATTCATGCCTCAGAGGGAATCCACCCCTAACACTGCCTGGAGGGACAAGAACCAGAGGATAGCCCTAAGAAAGAACCAAATAAGACTGGCAAAATAAAGTCGATGAAATGATTCTGTTCAATGCCAGCTTCCACACCACAGGGTAAACAAAGGAAGGCAGAGTGTGGAATCAGTGATCAGTTACTCAGCAGACTTCTTCTGAGGTAGCAAAACGTATTTCTTTGGGACTGGCATGAAAGATAAAAAAATCACACATGCGCGCGCACACACACACACACACACACACACACACACACACAGTGTATGAAGCAAGTTCCAACAACTTCATGACTATACAGACAGACAGAAAGACAGACAGACAGACAGACATATTGGATGGATGGGACAAAGCTACAATCATTAGGCTCCAATAACTTTTTTTCTCTTAGACTTTAACACTTCCTAACAATAAGTTTTTTGTGTAAAAAAAAATTACGTCATAGCCACAAGTTATATGTTCTCTAAAAAAACAATCCCCACAAAAACATATTCTCCAGAACAGATTAAAATCATTACACAAAAAGAAATGACAACAGGATTATTGATTATGCCGTCTTCTGAAACTCATACCCAACCAAACTCCTCCCATCTATCTTTCTCTCCACAAGTTCATCACCAAAGTAATAATTCTTTTTCATAGATTAACAAAGTTTAAGGCCAGTCTATACAGTAGCAAGTTCTTTCCTATGGTTAGCTGATGACAACTTCTTTTTCTTTTTTTATTCTGAGTATTATTTGTTTATTATCATACAAACTTTTCTCTGAGTATCCAAGAAAAGCATGTTCTTTGTGTTAAGATAACATATGCTAATGAATGTTTTTTTAGAACCAAATATTCTTGGAAATTCCCCTCTAGAACTTCTAAGGTATGTGTTGTAAGTCCCCTCTAGAACTTCTAAGGTATGTGTTGTAAGTCCTTAGTAGAAATTGGATTATTCATTTTCCCACAGTGACCACGGAGTTCATTTTTTCCATGTCATCGAAGGAAAGTAGGTCTTTTCTAGGACTTATCTTTGATAATTTATTTACATATCAAATGTTTGCTTCTGTCCAGATCTCACCTCCGGAACCTCCCCTATCCCTTTTACCCTCCCCTGCATCTATCGGGGTATTCCCCCACCCACCCACCAACCAACTCTCGGATTCCCTTCTTGGCATTCTCCTTTACTGGGGCATCTAACACCCTCAGGCCCAAGGGCCTCTCCTCCCCCTGATGGCTAACAAGACCCACCTCTGCCACATATGTGGCCAGCACCATGGGTCCCTCCATGTGTATTCTTTGGATGATGATCCAGTCTCCAGAAGCATCAGGAAGTCAGGCCAGTGGATACTGTTGCTCCCTCCATGAGGCTGCCAATTCCCACAGGTCCTTCAGTCCCTTCTTCAAGTTCTCCATCTGGGACCTCATGCTCAGTCCAATGGTTACTGTGAAATGACTCTAGGGTATTCTGAACTTTTGGGCTAATAACCACTAATCAGTGAGTACATACCATGTTCATTCTTTTGTGGCTGCAATACCTCGCTCAGGATGATATTTTCAAGTTCCATCTATTTGCCTAAGAATTTCATGAAGTCATACTTTTTAATAGCTGAGTAGTATTCCATTGTGTACACATTTTCAGTATTCATTCCTCTGTTGAGGGAAATCTGGGTTGTTTCCAGTTTCTGGCTATTATAAATATGGCTGCTATGAACATAGGGGAGAATGTGTCTTTATTGCATGTTGGAGCATCTCCTGTGTATACGCCCAGGAGTGGAATAGCTGGGTCCTCAGATAGTATTATGTTCATTTTTCTGAGGGTCTACCAAACTGATTTCCAGAGAGGTTGTATCAGCTTGCATTCCCACCAGCAATGGAGGAGTGTTCCTCTTTCTCCACATCCTCCCCAACATCTTCTGTCACCTGAGTTTTTTACCTTAGCCATTCTGACAGGTGTGAGGTGGAATCTCAGGGTTGTTTTGATTTGCATTTCAGATGACTAAGGAAGTTGAACATTTCTTTAGGTGCTTCTCGGCCATTCGAGTTTCCTCAGTTGAGAATTCTCTCTTCCCCAATTTTTTGATAGGGTTATTTGGATCTCTGGAGTCTAACTTCTTGAGTTCTTTGTATATATTGGATATTAGCCCTCTATCGGACATAGGAGTGGTAAAAATCTTTTCCCAATCTGTTGGTTGCTGTTTTATCCTATTTACAGTGTCCTTTACTTTACAGAAGCTTTGTAATTTCATGAGGTCCCATTTGTTGATTCTTGATCTTATAGCATAAGCCATTGGTCTTCGGTTCAGGAACTATTCCCTTGTGCCAATATGTTCGAGACTTTCCTCCACATTCTCTTCTAATAGATTCAGTGTATCTGGTTTTCAGTATAGGTGGAGGTCCTTGATCCACTGGACTTGAGCTATGTACAGGGAGATAGGAATGGATCAATTCGCAAGCTTCTATATGTAGACCACCAGTTGAACCAGCACTATTTGTTGAAGAAGCTGTCTTTTTTCCACTGGATGGTTTTAGCTCCTTTGTCAAAGATCAAGTGACCATAAGTGTGTGGGTTTATTTCTGGGTCTTCAATTCTATTCCATTGATCTACCTGCCTGTCACTGTACCAATACCATGCAGTTTTTTATCACTACTGCTCTGTAGTACAGCTTGAGGTCAGGGAGGCTGATTCCCCCAGAAGTCCTTTTATTGTTGAGAATAGTTTTTGCTATCCTGGGTTTTTTGTTATTCCATATGAATTTGAGAATTGCTCTTTCTAAGTCCATGAAGAATTGAGTTGGAATTTTGATGGGGATTGCACTGAATCTCTAGATTGCTTTTGGCAAGATGGACATTTTAACTATATTAATCCTCCCAATCCATGATCATGGGAGATCTTTCCATCTTCTCAGGTCTTCTTTGATTTCTTTTTTCAGAGACTTGAAGTTCTTGTCATACAGATCATACACTTGTTTGCTTAGAGTCACACCAAGACATTTTATATTGTTTGTGACAGTTGTGAAGGGTATAATTTCCCTAATTTCTTTCTCAGCCTGTTTATCCTTCCAGTATAGGAAGGCTACTGATTTGCTTGAGTTAATTTTGTATCTGGCCACTTTGCTGAAGATGTTTATCAGCTGTAGCAGATCTCTCGTGGAGTTTTTCAGGTCACTTAAGTATACCATCATATCATCTGCAAATAGTGATATTTTGACTTCTTCCTTTCCAATTTGGATCATTTTTACCTACTTTTATTGTCTAATTGCTCTAGCTAGAACTTCCAGTACTATATTGAATAGATAGGGAGAGAGAAGGTAACCTTGCCTAGTCCCTGATTTTAGTGGGCCTGCTTTGAGTTACTCTCCATTTAGTTTGATGTTGGTCACTGGTTTGTTGTATATTGCTTTTACTGTTTAGGTATGGTCCTTGAGTTCCTGATCTTTCCAAGAGTTATCATGAAGGGATGTTGAATTTTTTTTCAAATGCTTTTTTAGCATCTAACAAAATGACCATGTGGTTTTTTACTTTGAGTTTGTTTATTCAGTGGATTACATTTATGGATTTCCAGGTATTAAACCTTCCCTACATCCCTGGGATGAAGCCTACTTGATCATGGTGAATGATCATTGTAATGTGTTCTTGGATTTAGTTTGCAAGAATTTTATTGAGTGTTTTTTAATCAATATTCATAAGAGAAATTGGTCTGAAGTTTTCTTTTATTGTTGGGTCTTTGTGAGGTTTTGGTATCAGTGTAACTGTGGCCTCATAGAATGAATTGGGTAGTGTTCCTTCTGTTACTATTTTGTAGAATAGACTGAAGAGTATTGGTATTAGGTCTTGTTTGTAGGTCTGATAGAATTCTGCACTGAACCCATCTGGTCCTGGGCTTTTTTTGGATGGGAGATTTTAATGACTGCTTCTATTTCTTTTGGGGTTATGGGACTGTTTAGATGGTGTATCTGATCCTGACTTAACTTTGGTATTTGGTATCTGTCTAGAAACTTGTCCATTTCCAATTTTGTTGCATATAGGCTTTTGTAGTAGGATCTGTTGATTTTTTTAACTTCCTCAGAATCAATTGTTATATCTCCCTTTTCATTTCTAATTTTTGTTAATTTGGATACTATCTCTGTGCCCTCTGCTTAGTCTGGCTATGAGTTTATATATCTTGTTGATTTTCTCAAAGAACCAGCTCCTGGTTTTGTTGATTCTTTGTACAGTTCTTTTAGTTTATACTAGTTGATTTCAGCCCTTAATCTGATTATTTCCTGTCTTCTACTCCTCTTGGGTATATTAGCTTCTTTTTGTTCTAGAAGTTTCATTTATGCTGTTAAGCTGCTAATATATGCTCTCTCCAGTTTCTTTTTTGGAGGAATTGAGAGCTATGAGTTTTCCTCTTAACACTGCTTTCATTGTGTCCCATAGGTTTAGGTGTGTTGTACTTTCATTTTCATTAAATTCTAGGGAGTTTTTAATTTCTTTCTTTATTTCTTCCTGGACAAGTTATCATTGAGTAGAGTGTTACTCAGCTTCCATGTGTATGTGGGCTTTCTGTTGTTGTGGTTGCCATTGAAGACCAACCTTATTCAATAGTGATCTGATAGGAGGCATGGGATTATTTCAATTGTCTTATATCTGTTGTGGTTTGTTTTGTGACCAATTATATGATCAATTTTGGAGAAGGTACCATGAGGTGCTGAGAAGAAGGTATATTCTTTTGATTTTGGATGAAATGTTCTATAGATATCTGTTAAATCCATTTGGTTCATAACATCTGTTAGTTTCACTTTGTCTCTGTTTAGTTTGTGTTTCCAAGATCTGTCCATTGTTGATAGTGGGGTGTTGAAGTCTCCCAATATTATTGTGTGACATACAATGTGTGCTTTGAGTTTAAGTAAAGTTTCTTTTATAAATGTGGGTTGCGTTCATGGCATACATGTTCAGAATTGAGAGTTCTTCTTGGTAGATTTTTCCTTTGTTGAGTATGAACTGTCCTTCCTTATCTTTTTGATCACTTTTGGTAGAAAGTTGATTTTATCCGATACTAGAATGCATACTCCAGCCTGTTTCTTGGGGCCATTTGCCTGAAAAATTGTTTTCTAGCCCTTTACTCTGAGGTAGTGTTTGTCTTATCACAGAGGTACATTTCCTGGATGCAGCAAAATGCTGGATTCTGTTTATGGATCCAGTCTGTCAGTCTATGTCTTTTTATTGGGGAATTGAGTCCATTGATGTTAAGAGATATTACAGAATAGTGATTGCTGCTTCTAGTTATTTTAGATGTTGTAATTATGTTTGTGTGGCTATCTTCTTTTGAGTTTGTTGAAAGATTACTCTTGCTTTTTCTAGGGTGTAGTTCCCTCCTTGAGTTGCTGTTTTCCTTCTATTAATCTTTGTAGGGTTGGGTTTGTGGAAACATACTGTGCAAATTTGGATTTGTCATAGAATATTTTGGTTTCACCTTCTATGATTATTGAGAGTTTTGCAGGATATAGCAGCCTGAGCTGAGATTTGTGTTCTCTTAGAGTCTCTATGAGATCTGCCTAGGATCTTCAAGCTTTCATAGTCTCTGGTGAGAAGTCTGGTGGAAGTCTGATAGGTCTGCCTTTATATGTTACTTGCCCTTTTTCTCTTACTGCTTTTAATATTCTTTCCTTATTTTGTGTATTTGGTGTTTTGACTATAATGTGATGGGAGGAATTTCTTTTCTTGTCCAGTCTATTTGGAGATCTGTAGGCTTCTTGTATATTTATGTTCATCTCTTTTTTTTAGGTTAGGGAAGTTTTCTTCTATAATTTTGTTGAAGATATTTACTGGTCCTTTAAGTTGGGAATCTTCACTCTCTTCTATACCTATTATCCTCAGGTTCTGTCTTCTCATTGTATCCTTGATATCCTGGATGTTTTCGGTTAGGAGCTTTTTGCATTTGGCGTTTTTTTTTTTTTTGACTGTTGTGTCAATGTTTTCTATGGTATTTTCTGTGCTTGAGATTCTCTCTTCCATCTCTTCCATTCTGTTGGTGATGCTTGCATCTATGACTCCTGATTTTTTTCCTAGGTTTTCTAACTCTAGGGTTGTCTCCCTTTGTGATTTCTTTATTGTTTCTATTTCTATTTTTAGTTGCTGGATGGTATTGTTCATTTCCTTCATCTGTTTGATTGTGTTTTCCTGTAATTCTTTAAGAGATTTTTGTGATTTCTTTTTAAGGGCTTCTAGTTGTTTACCTGTGTTCTCTTGTATTTCTTTAAGTGTGTTAATTATTTCCTTCTTAAAATCTTCTATTATCATCATAAGATGAAATTTTTAAGTCTGAATCTTGATTTTCTGGTGTCTTGGGGTATCCAGGGCTTGCTGTGGTAGGAGAGCTGGGTTCTGATGATGTCCAGTAGCCTTGGTTTCTGTCCTTTTGTTCTTGCCCTTGCCTTTCTCCATCTGGTTATCTCTGGTGTTAGCTGGTTTTACTCTGTCTGACTGTGGCTTGTCTTTCCTGCAAGCCTAGGTGTCAATACTCCTTGAAGACTAGTTCTCTCTGAGAGGAATTTGGGTTTGGAGAACTGTGGTACAGGGTCAGCTCTGGAGTGCAGACAGAAACCAGAAGGATCTAGTTCCCAGCTTTCTCTTGTTTCCTGTGTCCTGATGGCTCTGCAAGGATCCCTCTTGATCCAGTGATTTTGAACAGAAGTAGTGGTCTTGCCTGTGCTTGAAGGTGTGTTGGCACTCCTAGTATACCAGCTCTCTCCTTGTATTATTTTAGTATGGGGCTCTGTGTCACAGAATCTGTTCCCTTCCACCAAAAGAAACCCGAAGCCCACTCCTTAGTTCCTGTGTTCTAGGTATTCCAGGTGGGTCCCTCTGAGCAGACAGGCTTGTCCACACTCCTGGGAGGCTATCTTTCTCCTACTGCTATTTGGCTATGGAGCCCTGATAGCCCAGGCAGAGGTCTCCTGCCACAGCTAGAAACCGGAAGTCTCCTTCCTCCTGGCTGTTCCTCAGTCCCTGTGTCCCAAGGATTCCGGGCGAGTCTTGCTGAGCAGTGTTAGTCCTCTTACCTCCTCTTATGGCATTTTCCACACTCCTGGGAGGCTAGCTCTCTCCCAGTGCTATTTGGCTATGGTTCCTGGCTGGCCCAGGCAGAGGTCTTCTGCCATAGATGGAAACAGGAAGGCTTCTTCCTCCTGGCATTCCTCAGTCCCTGTGTCCCCAGGGTTCAGAGCGAGTCCTGCTGAACAGTGTTAGTCCTCTTACCCCCTCTCAAGGGCTTTCCCACACTCCTGGGAGGCTAGCTTTCTCCCAGTGCTATTTGGCTATGGAGCCCGAGTGGCCCAGGCAGAGGTATCCCGCCACAGATGGAATCATACACATTTTTGAAGATGTTGCTTCCCTGCAATCTGCTCGGGCCAAGCTCAGCCTGGCCAGCCCACAACAGTGACAACTTCTATTTACCAAGAAACAGATCATCGTCTATCTTATGTGCTATTTTTGAAGTCTTGTTTAGCTAAACTGGCTAATCATCTGATCTCTGTTTTTACACTCATAATGAAATTACTTACTCTTTGTTTATGATCTTCCTTTTCATAGTACACATCAAAACCTTTGACCACAACCCTAGGTACAAGATAAGGGAACCCAGGCCCAACCTTGAATGGATGTTTTCTTTGATCATTATTAACTTGTCCCAAACCTATTTTTCTTGCTACTACAATTAAGTGTTTGGAAGGTAGGAAAGCTCACTGTACTCTTTTTTCACTTATGCACCTCTTCTTATTTTATGAGGAAGGGTCATATTCTATTTTTGATTCTAACTTTAAACTTTCTATTATTTACCCTTGTAGGAGAAACAATGAGGCAGTCTCTGCATAAGCGCTGGGGGCCATGCATCTCCTGCAGGAGGACGTAATTGAAATCTGAGAGAACAAGTATTGCTGACACAGACAATGCCAGGCAATGAGAACGCCTTCGTGGGATTGACCTAGGTCCTCAGGATATATATCACAGTTGTGCAGCTTACTATTCTTACAGGACTCCTAAGAATGAGAAAAGGGGCTATCTCTAATTTTGTTGTCTGCCTTTGGGACTCCTCTCTCCTACTGGATTGCATTGTATAGCCTTGATAGGATAGGAGGTACCTAGTATTACTGCAACTTGATATGCCAGGGCTGGTTCATGTCCACAAGAGGCCTACACTTTTCTGAAGAGAAACAGAGGAGGAGTGGATAGGTGGGCGAGACAGGATGTGGGTGGCACTGGGAGGATAGGAGGGAGGAGAAACTGTGGTCAGGAATGTAAAATAATAGTAAGTTCTTTATGGTAAGTACTATATAGTTTCATCTTCTACTATCTGGAAGGAGATGGTGTTCTAGAAAGCAAGACACTTATTTGACCAGAGATGCCCACTGTCCCCCATGGTCCCTCCGGTAGCACATAAGCCTTCCTGAACTTCTGAGATGACTTAAGGTGATTTTCTTGTGTCTTTATCAAGACATGACTTGAATAAAGTGTTTACTTGCACCAAATTGTCTCCAGGCTCTTGACAGATCCCTGAGCAGAATATAATTTGGATTTTAGTTAAGAGCTTCGTTAATTATGAAATAGAGTAATGAAACCAATCCTTTAGGCATGGTGGTCTTCCATTCAACCCAGAGAATACTTGCTGCTTTTTCAGTTTAGCAATATCACCACCAAACAACAAAGGCAAATTGTTGGCAGTATTACAGTCAAGAAATCAATTCTCTTTTGCTCTTAAGAGGCATCATATCTTACCATGACATTGGCAATTTGTTTTAAAAAAATGTACATATTTGCCTCTTTTATCATCTTAAGTTAATTAGGACTGGTGTAATTGGATCTGTATATATTGATTGTATAAGAGGGTTTCCTTATGGCATTTTCATAACATAACTTGGTTACATTCGCTCCCATCATAGACTAACATATTGGTATACATATGTTTTAAGTGCTTTCCCTTTTCTCTTGTTGATTCACAGAAGACTTCCTTATACCTCAAATATTACTTAGAATGTAGTGCAGACCAAATAAATATTTTTAGGCTCGATGGATGACACAAACTTTTACATCTCTGGTACCTCCTAGCACATAGATATACTGTGTGTAGGATATTCTGAAATACCAATTGGCCTAAATTGATTTTCACAGCTCTAGCCTATCAGATTAGTAGAGATAGAAGTCAAAACTTAAATGCCGAGATCTTCTTTTTTACACAGATCAGTGGTTGACTACTTCTAATTAGCAGTGCTTATAAATTATGTTTTTGCTGAAAAATCATGTTTCTCAGCTCATGATGTCATTTTCTTAAGGAGGATTAAGTTCTCATATCTGCTAAAGAAATTTTATTTGATCTCAACAATGTATTTCCAAAATATAGGAGAACACGAAGGAAGAGAAGAAAGGAGAAAAGTATAAGACATAGCTTATTGTGGGCATAAAATGCAGCAAACAAACCATAAAGCTTACAGAAAATTTTGCACAAAACAATAAAAATAATAATCCATGCGTTAATGCTGCCAAAACACATACTTTATGTAAGTTAAAGATGGGTTTAGAAAAGTCAACCATTTGAAAAACATACATGTGATTTCTAAAACGAATTTATTACATAACATTCAGAGCTCATGCAAAGTATGAATATCTTTTGTAACAATAATGAAGATTAAAAATTTTTAGTGATGTTCTTTATTAAATGATAATTTGGGCCAGAGAAGATGGCTCAGGGCTTAGGAACACTGAATGCTCTTGCAGAGAGTGGTTCTATTCCCAGCACCCACATGGCCTCTCACAAGCATCTGTAACTTCAGTGCCATGGTACCTGATACTTCTTCAGCCTTCTAGGGCAGCAGGCACACATGTGATATGCAGGCATACATGCAGGCAAAACTCTATAACACATAAAATAAAAAATATTTCTCAATTTAAAATGAACATTTCTTGCAAATTAGGGAAATATGATGGGAAATGGTATAATAGCAGTAACATTTAAATTAACAATAACAATGTCATATTTTAGGATTTGTCATTTAATTGCAAAGAGTAATCATTACTGTAGGAGTTATATGAAGATTGAATTTCAACATATTGCTCAATATTTTCAGAATCTAAACTTTCAAATCTATTCCCAGGTCTCCTTGGTACAGGGATTCCTTTCAATCAAGACTCAGCACTCTTTTCAATTACTTGTCTTGGTTCTCAGTGTGAAGCTATGTCTTGTAAAGCTGCTGTCAAAAGTTGACAATTGATCTTTGACAGTGTTGACCCTTTTATAAGGGAGATTATATCCACATATTTCTATAGATTCCCTAATGTTCTTCCACTGGACAGACAGTCAGCAAACCTGGTTGCTGGACTCTGTTATTTTGCTTTCAAGAGAATGCTTCTGCTGAACTGGGTTTGACAGCCTGTCCTCAGGGCTACAATAGGCTGACTTCAAGATAACCATACACCTTCTAGGTATGATCTCCCAGAGTGTTCTGAAGGTTGTAAACATAGAAGATGGAAGAAAATATTCTTTAATGAGTCACCATGATGTTTTGAATTTTTGTGTTTTCTCATTCTTACTATGTGACCTTAAGGTTTAAGAAGAAAACAAGACCACCAGAACCACACTTAGAATTAATGACCAAGCTTTATTTAGGTCATGAACTGCTTGGATGTCTTCAAGGAAAGAAAGAACAACCCTTCCAAGGGGGAGTTTGGGACCATGTAAGGTGATCTTAAGTTGGGCAGGAGAGAGGTGAAGTACTTTAAGGAAAAGTGAACTGCTATGAGCAAGCTTAACTCTTGTAAGTAAAATCCTTTAAGATATCAGGGTGTTGTGGTCAAGTTGCTAGCCTGAGATAGCACTCAAATGTCTTTTGAGATGTAACATTCATTTACCACACGATTTTTCCCATCTTTATGTCTATGGTGGTTTGAAAAGAATGGCCCCCATAGGCCCCATCTATTCCATTACAGTATGAAATTCTTTCATAAAATTAGAGATGAGACCAAGTTGGAGAGAATGTGTCACTGTGGGGCTGGTGGGCTTTGAAGTTTCAAATGCCCATACTAGACTACCCCACATTTTTCTTGAAACCTACAGATCAGGAGGTAGCTTTCAGTTACTGCTCCAGCACCTTGTATGCCATCATGATCCCCACCATGATGAAAATGCTTACTTCTGAAACCCTAAGCAAGCCCTAATTAAATGCTTCCTTTTATATGAGTTGCCTTGGTCATAGAGTCTCTTCACAGTAAGAGTTCAACACATTCAGTTTAAAACAGTGGATTTTACAACACTACCTTGGGCAAGCCTAACTTCTCAGCTTTCATTGATTTTAGGGGGTGTCCTTGGTCTCCTCTAGTTATTTCCTGTTGAACCAGTTTGCAGAGTCAGAGTGTAGAAAACCTAAGTATGGCCAGCCCAGGCTACAGTGTAGTCTCTACTTCAGAGTAGTCTAACAACTGGTTTGGGGAAGAAGGTGGACAACTCAGGAGGATTTGTTTAAAAGTATCCTGGGTAATTTGGTTTACCTGGCTTTGAATTCACTTCAGAAGGCAAAGAGCTAGAAGAAGGAAGAGGAGGAAGAAAAGGAGCAGCAAGAGGAAGGAGAGGATATCCAATTAGGAGTCCTGGAAGAGAAAGTGTTCAGGACTGGATGTTGCCAAAGATATTACATAGCCTGCAAAGTGACAAGCCTCCACTGGACTGTAGGTAGCCAGTTGTGTCTTAGAGGATTTTTGTTTTGTTTTTTGTTTTGTTTGTTTACTTGCCTGCTTTTTGTTGTTTTTGTTTTGTTTTGTTTTGGATTTACAAATTTCTACCTTTACATGATCTGATTGATTAATGTAATAATAGTTCCTCTATTTTTCTACTGTCAGGAGATCCAAGGCTCATTATATTTTAAAGGTAACTGAGGCCAGTGAAGAGAGCTGTTCCTACAACATTTGATTACCATTGTTGGTTCTGCTGAGAGTTTCCATAGGAAGTAAGAGTATGACATAGTATACCACTGCAGTCTCTGAAACCTTCACAGAGGAAGACAGCCTGACCATCACCATCACATGGAGATGGACAGCCCAACTTGGGAGTGTTAGAGACTTTGTAAACAAGAGGGGAAAGTGTTCCCCAGTATAATACATTAGGATGCAACAACAGTTACTAGGATGCATGGACCTTGTTGCTTGAAGATTACACAGGAGAATAGACTGGATCCACAAGAGAAGATACTTTATGGGAGGGGATGATTTTTAGAGAAAATATAATTTTCATATGAATTGAATCAACACTCACTCATGTCTGGGTTCCAATAGTCCATTCACCTCCACAGGACTGATAGTGAGACTGGAAACACTTTGATATGGGTCACAGAGCAGGACAATGTATTTTTATAGCAAATATTATTTAAGGGTGTTGCTGTCATTAGAAAATTTGGGGGAGAAATGCAGAGGAAGCAACTGGTATGGTTAGAGGTTAGGTTAAGTGATTTGAAGAGTCCCAAGGAGACATTGTGGCATTCCTCATCCCTCTAGTATGTTTCTTCAAGGTAGATTGGAGAGAGATGTTTTTGTAGCTGGTTTCCAGCAGCTATTATTGCTATCAGTACCCCAGGAACCTCAGGGGATTGGTGGTTGGTTATCATAGGTCTGGAGAGATCTAATAATTTTTGTGTTTTGCATGTGGGGACCCAGAGGGAGTGTGTGCAGAATGAGAAAAGTTAAGTTCAAGCTTTCCTGGGGAGGTGGAGGAGTACTTAATTTCCAATAATATGGTTGTATAAGTTTAGCTCTTTTGAGTTGTGATAGGTGTATCCAATTGGAGAAACCTTGGAGCCTGTCTACCATTGGAATGGTAAGGATTATGAGATAAGATCCTGTCCACAGGAGCTCAAGGTGATGGGAATGAGTTTTAGCTATATGTGACCTTTCAGATTGAAAGATAGGTACTAAGATCCACTATTGTCTGGGGAAGAAGCTGGTTCATTGAAGTGTCTGAGTGAGATAAATGTAAGCAATCATTTTAGGATGATTATGCTCTAGGAGAGGAAGATTACCCAATAGGAAGAGACGGTCATATCTGAGCTCAAAGGGGAAGGTAATTAGGTTAGCACTTCCTATCTATGCTTTTTGCTTAATCTTGATCTTTGGAGGAAGCAACTGATCTAAATGGATGGAACCTCTCCATGCTGTAATATACCTTGTTTATGTTCTATTTTATTGTCTTCTAGTTGTAAACTGAAATTACCTGACGCTTTCTCAAACAGATGACAACAGACTTTCAGAGTGCATCAGAAAGATTATGTTTACAAGCAAAGATTATTTGTTATAGTGGGGTGGTTTGGGATATTGCCTTACCCCATTCATGTTCTGGAAAATGTTTAGTTATATAGATGATATTATGCTAACCTCTAAGTGTTTGCATATTTGGAAAACAACTGAAGAGACAACCAGCTACAATAGTACTTCTTTACAACCTTACTGGAGTTTAATTAAAAAGAAAAAATCCAAAAAGTACACTACATGGCTGGAAATCAACACTTCCAGACACCATACTGTTATTAAATAAAAATCCCAGTGCCAGTTGGGCCACCCTCCTGTGAGTTGTTGGTTAGAGAAGCTACAAAGACCATACAGACTATTGCTACTGCTGTTGGCGTGTGTAAGAACTAAACAATAGACCCTATTGCTAAAGATACCATGTGTGTTAACTGCAGGACATAGAGTAATTAAGCTGGGACTGAACTGGAAACTCCCGCACTGCTCTATGGTTTTCATAGTGCCAGAGCAGGCCATGCAGGCTGCTGGTGGAGAACACTTCCATTTGGCCATTGACCCTGAATGCTAAGATATTGACATGCCTGAAAGGATGTGTCTGTTTGTACAATAATGGCTTGACCATAATGGGTAAGACCAACAGTTTTCCAACAGGATTTAAGGCCTATTACACAGGAGGGAGATCATATCTGGTACTATGAGCCAGGACAAAATGCAGTGGCTGGGTTGGCCTTAGGCTCTAGTGGAAATAACTTTTTATCATTTTACTAGGTACATGTGAAGCACTTGTGAATCTGTTTTTTAAACATGTATAGTTTTGTCCATACATCATTGTTGCTATCTGTGTCTACTTTCCAATTGGTGATGATCCTAAAAACAAGTGACTCATGCTGTGTCAGAGGGTGCCAATTCATAGTGTAATTATTCTCAATAGGTAGTCATCTACAGTCACTCCTGCCCAAAAGCTGAGTGATCATTTTGGAAAAAGAGGCAGAGAGAACATAGCAATCAAAGGAAGACATGAAGCATTTTGTAGCAGTTCCCTCCAAGATTGAAGCAGTCCATCTCCCATAGAAGCTCCTAAGACAGAAGGTAAACAACTCCACACAGCTTCAAGAATTCCATTAGATTGATAGATTCACTGGGCTCCTCCATCCCAAGAATAAACAGTAAAGACTTCTGAGAGTCACTTTCAGACAAACCAAGGTGCAAAGAAGAGAGACCAGCTTCATGGAAGAAGCAGAAATCAGTCAAGCTACCTGGAAGAGGTTTAGAACAACTCAGTTATTTGGAAAGGGCATTCTCCAAACTGTTAAGCTGACTGCAGGTTGTGTAGTCTGCTGCAAGTTCCCAGCTTTTGGGAACTGTCTTGAATACTGTGTTGGGCTTTGGTGATGTGGCTCTCTACAATCAATGGAATGGCAATAGCACCATAGGTTAATATATTTACATGCTTAGTCTGCAGCTAATGAACTGCTTGGGAATAATTGAGAGGTTTGACTTTGTTGGACTAAGTATATTCTTGTTGGAGGAAGTATATTGCTTTGGGTGGGCTTTTAGTTTTCATACACCCATGGTAGGCGCTCTCTCTCTCTCTTTCTCTCTCTCTCTCTCTGTTCCTCTACTCCTTATCTCTCACTCTCTCTATCTCTATTTCTCTTTCCTTCTGTTCTTCTGTCCCTCTCTGCCTCTCTCCCTCTTCCCGGCAGGTCAGGATATAAATCTTTCAGCTACTGCTTTAGTACCATGCCTCTTTACTTTCTGCTATAAGGACAATGGACTAACCCTATGAAAATGTAAGCAAGCCCCCAATTAAATGCTGGGGTTTTTTGTTTGTTTGTTTGTTTGTTTTTCTATTTTGGTAAAGATTCACCTTGGTCTTAACAGCAATACAATTGTAACTGAGAAATTGTCTTTGAGTTATTTCTGAATCTGTAAGTAACCATTCACTCATATTCTTGTAAATAAGCCCACTAAAACTCATTGGTTCACCAAATTGGACTTGGTAGTATTCATACTTGTTCTGCCATGAGCTCCCTAACTGGGATAAGTAGGTGTGTATTTCGTCTCCCCAGGAAAAGTCTTGTCAACACAACATAACAGATACAATCATTTAGGTAGGTCCAGGTCCTTAAATATGTTACAGAAACCAACTTCGGGATGGTTATAATTTATTTTGTTAGCTAAGGATGTATGCATGGAGAAAGAGACAGAGACAGAGAGAGAAACCGAGACACAGTGAAAGACACAGAGAGACAGAGAGAGAGGATAAGCTATGGGCCAAATGAACTAAACCTCTATCACTTTCCTCTGGGTGAATATTCAAATAATTCTACAACCTTGATTTTACTTGTATGCAAATTAGAAATGAAGAGCACCCTAATCTGAAGAAAAGAAGAAAAGTGAAAGAAACTTGTTAGAAAGGAACCACTGTTCAATGAGAGGCACATGATTAGAAGTGTTTAACAGTGAAGTTCTTGTGCATGATGAGATCGAAAGTCTAAGAAACAGTCATCAAAGATTTAGCCATATTTCTCTCTCTGGAAAAGTAGGATTAGAAGGTTTTCTCAGTCAAATTTGTGTAAAGACATAATGTTGTATAATTAGAGAGACCCAAATTATTCCACCTTTAATACACAACTGGTCACAGATTTGGAATGAAAGAAATACCCTTAGAACATAAGCAGACAAGACACAGAAACCACATATACAGAATTAGTGATTCTAATGCCCATATGTAATTCAAAACATAGCATTTTATATACAGTGTATCCCTTAGACCTACATCTTTGCACCAGAGCATGGATAAAGTATCCACTATTAAAAGTGATAAAACAATTGGAAATGAGATCTAGGTAAGCACTTCCTGAGGAATGAATAGAAAAGTGCATGTAAGCATAAAAGTCGGTGCACTCACAATGATCAGTCCAAGGTGTGATACATGCTAACAGCACACAACCAAAACTGTGCAAGAGCAAGAACCTAACGTTTTCAGAAGATCACTCTATGTATCACAATTTTCCTGCCAAGAATCTGAGTATTTCTGTGAGTAAATATCCACAACAGTTTAGGAAGTAACTCTTTTCTTTTAAAGGAAATATGAGAAGTCTTAAAATGAAGCTATTCCAAGTTTTCATTTATAAACTGAACATTTAAGTGAAGCATTGGAACATATTTCTATTTGATAGCTTTTGTAGACAAGATATTTAAAACTGAAACACATTTCTGATTATGATCAATTTGAGATGTTCTTTATGAAATATTCATTACTTTTCAATGCCCTAGTAGGTGTTCCCTGTGTAGGGGAGAAACAGTCCATTTCAATCAGTTTGGCAAGTTCTTTACTATTTATTTTTTGAACCATGGTTTATTTAGTCCTAGCTTTCCTAGAACTCATTACACAGATGAAGATGGCATGGAACTCCCAGAGGTCCACCTCTCTCTGCCTCCTGAATCTTAGGATTAAAGGCGTGTAGACCACCCATGGTATCCAAAGAAATTATAAACAAAAATCTAGATGTGGGTATTTGGTAAATTGAGTGCATATGCAGTAAAGTGACTTATCATAATAATATAATAATATTATCATCATAATATTCGCTTATGTATCTGTATGGAGACACATCTTTTATAAAGCAATAGAAAGTCACAGAATCTTTGAGCATCAATGTAGAAAATCAGTCTACTCCTATGCAAAGAACATTTATAAATGTTAAGAAATGTAATAAAATCTGTTTACAATAGATGATGATGAACACAGAAGTCTGTAACAGGACAAGATGTAGGGAATAAGAGACTGCTGATTTTTCATCCCTAAATGGGGCATCTATCACACTTCTTCTCAGAGCTCTGGGAACATTGCATCACTGGTTGGTGAATGACTACAAGAAAATACACTGTTCTGTATACAGTAAGGTACCTGCAAATACATACCCACAGAGGTTATGGTAGCATGTGGAAGATTTCTGTGATTCCACACATTTAAGCATGTGTGAGTAGCAAATATTGAACTTGATGGGTTTTTAGGAAAAAAAAAAGACAGAAAGATGGATGAGTAGGGGTTGGTGTGTGGGTCTGAGAAGTGTTGGGACATTAAAATGAATAAGGACAATAAAATCTTTTCAAAGTATTAATAAAATATATGTGGTAAAATCTTTCATCATTGCTAAAAGTTGTCCATGTTCAAAACAAGCATTATGTGCAAAAAAAAAAGGTAACAAAACTGTTATTAACGACTCAACATTTAATTGGCAGCAAAGTTCTTACAGGAAATAAAGTCCAGAAGTGTAACAAATATGGAAAAGCATTTAACTATCTTTTAGACTTTAAAAATTACTGATGAATCTATTGGGGAGAGAAACCCTATAAGTACAAAGAAAATGGTAAATCTTTTAAGTATTCTTAAGAATCTACTAACAAAGAAGGTATGCTGGAAAAAACTCCCACAAATATAAAGAATATGTCAAAGTTTTGAACAGTACTTTGTGCCAAATCAACATCAGAAAACTTATGTTGCTGAGATACACTACAAATGTAATGTGCCAAATCCTGACAAAGTGCTCAGCTCCTGCTTGCATTAGAGATTTCATCCTGGAGTACAGCCTATGAAAGTAATAAAGTGGCAGAGCATTAAATGTTCTTTATACCTTTGTAAACATTGGAGAACTCACACTAGAAAAACTCTCTGTTTCCATTGAGGGTAGCAAAGCATTTAACTGTTTTCAAAATTGAGTTGACCTGAATCCTAAATGGAGCAAAACTCTACAAATGCAAAGAATGTCAAGTCAAACTTTTCTTCACACATATCTCAACAACAACTAATTCACATGTAGGAGAACTCTTTAAATGTAATACATTTATGCTAAGGCCTCTAATCAAAGTTTCATATTTTTCTAAACAATTTTATAAGGACCGGAAGAAAATGGTTCTATGAGTAAAATCACTTGATATGTAAGGATGACTAAATTTAATCTCCAGGAACACATGGCAGAAGGAGGCAACCAACATCTGAAAGTTTCCCTATGACCTCCAGATATGGAAAAGACCATGTACATGTCCACACTCATGCCACACACAATAATAATATATAAGTTATTTTAAAAGAGGATCATGAATAATAATGTCTATTCATATTTCCATATATATTCAGGTTCTCCAGCAGGCTAGAAGAGGATGTTTGATTCCCTGAACTGGAGTTATGGCAGTGCTGAACCATCTGAGGCAGATGCTGGGAACTGAATTTGGGTCCTCTGGATATAGTGTTACAGTTTTCAAAATCAACTTTAATAACTATAGTTAAATGTTTTAACTTCCCTTCTAGCCCACCACCTACCAGAGACAGTGGAAAGGAAAGGTTAAAAGGGCAAAGGAGAATGTGGACCTATTTAGAAATACTTCTTTGAGAGTTGATCGAATCTGCATTGTCAGGATATCAGCAGTTTAATTCACATGAATCAGCAGTGGTAGCTTGCTGTACTAGCAAACACCAGTCACGATTCAGCAAAGGCAGTTCAATCCAGAAGAAATCTTAAGGCTCTGCCAATTGACCAAGTCCTCAGAAGTGGCAAGAAGCTGCTAGAACACCACCAGAAGTCTGTTGTTATGTTCTTCAATATGAAATCATGACTAAAGATGACCAGCAAAGAGTGGCTAGACAGACCAATACCACACAGCACCATCCACTGTCTTTTGGGTTATATTTATACCTTTTTCAAACACCATACATTCTCTCAAGCATCAGTTCCAGCAAAAAATCACAAACTCCTTTTCTAGGCATCTTCCAAAAAAACATCACATGTCTGTTCTTAGCAAAATACCCTTCCATGTGTCTGCTTCAGCATAAACATCCTTTCATAACACTTTCTTGAAAAACATCACGTGACACAACTGAGTCTCCTAAGAACCCAGAAATTTCCACTTCATCTGGAAGTGAAGTAAATGATCTTAACCAACAGGCTACCTTTCCAGTTCTTTGCTTTAAAACTATACGTGTCTTTAAAGTATTTCTTGAATTAAACTGAATGCTCCACACACATACATGCACACATACATATACAAAGACATGATTGATAGAAAGACAGATGATAAGTACATAGGTAGATGATAGATCGATAGGTAGATAGATAGATAGATAGATAGATAGATAGATAGATAGGTAGATGATAGATAACACTCAAACCAAAATAGGGTCCCAGTTTTGTAAGAGAGATTAGCTACTGAAAGTATTGAAAGTAGGATGTACACATACTTCAGTGATAGTCTTTAACCAGCAAGGAAGAACAGCTAGTTTCAGAATGGAGGATTACCAAATCCCAAATACAAACAAGAAAAACAAACAGCAACTTTATTTTTTTGTGTAATACTATGAAGTTAAAACATAAGCTTTCAGTACTCCCACCAGATTCTAATATTCCTTATTTTCCTACCTTTGTTTTCTAAATTGTCCTTACTTCTGAAGAAAAATGTGGATACCAACATCAATCATCAAAATTCTTTCCAGCTTAAATCCCTATCTTCAGTTCTAGGAAGTCCAAATTCCACCCCATGCTCCACTATATATACTTAAAATATTTCTTTGAATTTAAAAGTTATCACATTTGTGTTCACAGGTAAGACTTCTTGCCTATCCTTTAACTCCCATTTCTTCTTTTAGTATTCTGACTTCATTTAAGAGTTCCAGGTAACATGGTGATTGAAATGCAATTCAATGACTAAAGAATAGTCACCAATCCCTCTCCAGACCACCACCTATGTGACTGCTCCCAGGGAAGCAGAATAAAATGTATGCCTTCCAGTTTCTTGCTTTATAATTTCAACACCTTCTCCCCATGTCTGGGACAAAAAGTCAAATTAGACTGAGAGAATAATCTCATGACAAACTACTGCCTAGATCTGCATGATAGATTGCTGTGCATGGTGCATACTATACACATTCTTTCCATGGTGAGGATTCTTATCCTGACTACTTGAGTTGTCCTATAAATTGATCCAAAGGCAAAAGCTCAATGGAGCAAATAAATCACACTTGCCTTTCTTCTTAGTGTTAAATAGACTACTCTTGAAGCCATTCTCACATGCTGAGGTTTTAAATCTTGCATCACCTAAGGGTTCCAAATGCCTTTTTGCATAAATATAAGTACCAATATAAACACAAATAGGAAATCTATTTAAAATCACCAACTGACCCTTTACAGAGTATAAATGACATAATGATTTTTCTGATTCTACTCCATGGGAACAAAAAAGGAACTTCAAGGGATTTGGTCCTGCTTGGAAAATAACTGTACCTTGACTGACATCTGCTTCCTATGCACACAGGCAGATCAGAAAATGATTTATGAGATTCAGCAAAGAAGTACTAAATCTCTACATTCTACTCCAGCCAGCTACCCTCTTGAATTTAAAGCCCTGCTCAAAGTAAGTAGAGACCTGAGGAGTAATATGTTAGTATTAAATAATGTGTAGAAGTATGCTTTGTAAAACTGATTTGGATGTTTCTTCTTAAACACTGCTGTGACATGCTTAAATGCAACCCTGGATGTAAAAAGAGATTGAAATTGTCAGCTGTCTGAAGCTCAGTTTTCATACACAAATGCATGAGTATCTGTAGGCTCTTGCAAATTTTGTCTTACTTCCCAGAAATCCTAATGAATTAATGAAGTCTATATACATAAGAGAATGGATACTGCTTTCTAATAAGACCAAAATCCTTTTCAGTTAACTTAAAAAAAAATCTGTGATTCATTCAATGTATTTGAAATAGAGATTTCAGAAACATACTGAAATAAAATATAAATATAATCAACTAGTGAGACAATGTTTTGCAGAAAACAGTGTTTCCAAATTAGTTTTTTATACTAAATATTCATGTGAGGAAGAATCATTTTAAAAAGGCAGTTTGTGGCAGTCTGATTGTAGAGGGATGATTTATGTTTATCACTTTGTACAAAGCTCCAGAAGAAGTGGATCTAGAGCATCAAAAAAACCAGATACATTGAACCTAGTAGAAGAAAATGTGGGAAATAGCCTTGAATACATTGGCATAGTGGAAATTTTCCTGAAGAGAATACTAATGGCTCAGACTGTAAGATCAACAATTGACAAATGGGACCTAATGAAATTGAAAGCTTCTATAAGGCAAAGGACACTGTTAGTAGGACAAAATGGCAACCTACAGACTAGGAAAAATATCTTCACTAACCCTATATCCAATGGAGGACTATTATCCAAAATATATAACGAACTCAAGAAGTTAATCTCCAAAAACCAAATAACCCAATTAAAAATGGGGTACAGAGCTAAACAGAGAATTCTCAACAGAGAAATTTTGAATGGTTAAGAAACACTTAAAGAAATGTTCAGTAACATTAGTTATCAGTGAAATGCAAGTCAAAACTACTGTGAGATTCCATCTTACACCAATCAAAATGGCTAAGGTCAAAAACTCAAGTGACAGCACATGCTGGTGAAAATGTGAAGAAAAAGGAACACTTCTCCACTGCTGGTGGGATTGTGAACTAGAACAACCACTCAGCAAATTAATCTGGCAGTTCATAAGAAAATTGAAAATAGCTCTACCTGAAGACCCAACTATACTGCTCCTGGGCATATACTCAAAAGATGCTCCACCATAACACAAGGACCTGTGCTCCACTATGTTCATAGCAGCCTTATTTATAATAGCTAGAAGCTGGAAACAACCCTGATGTCCCTCAACCAAAGAATAATTACAGAAAATTACAAAGATATCATGAATTTTGCAGCAAATGAATGGAACTAGAAAGCACCATCCTGAGTGAGGTAAACCGGACCTTACTTACTGATAAGTGAATATTAGCCAAAAACTATAGAATATCCATCACACAACTCACAGACCACAAAAAGTTTAATAAATTCCCAAGAGTATGGAGATGGAACCTGAAGAGACCACCTCCAGTAGATAGACAGATCTCCCAGTGGAGAGATAGGGTCACCAAACTACCTTCATTGTTTTTGTCCTAGAATTATTTTTCTCTAAAATAAATTTTGGGACAAAAATGGTGCAGAAACTGAAGGAATGGCTATGCAGTGACTGGCCCAATTTGGGCCAGTCCATCTCATTGGCAGGCACCAAACCCTGACCCTATTCCTGATACCATGTTGTTTGTACTAGCAGACAGGAGCTTAGATGGCTGAGCTCTGAAAGGTTCTACCAGCAGCTGACTGAGAGAGATGCAGATATTTACAGCTAACCATTAGGCTGAGCTTGACAACCCCTATGGAAGAGGTAGGGTTAGGATTAAAGGAGCTGAAGGGGATGGCAACCTCATAGGAAGACCAACAGTATCAACTAACCCGAACCCATGGGATCTCCCAGAGACTGAGCCACCAACCAAAGAACATACATAGGCTGGTCTGAGGCTCCAGGCACATATGACCTTAGAGGGAGAGGATGGTCCTAATCCTGTAAAAACATGATGCCTCAGGGAAGGGGGATGTATCAGGGGTGAGAATGGGGTGGGTGGGTGATGTGGGTGGATAGGTGGAGGATGATAGTAAAGGGGATGGGGGATGGGCTGGAGAACTCTTGGAGGGGGAACTGGGGAAGGGGGCAACATTTGGAATGTAAACAAATAAAACAATAAAATAAAATGAGAGTTTGATCCTGAACACCATCAAAGAGCATAAATGAGGCCAATATTTCTCCTTGTCTTGATTTCTTTCCTAATTTGTTTTCATTGTTTAGTATTTCAAATTCTTTAGAAAGGGAGAAAAAAATGACATGTACTTGTCTACTGTGTGAGGTCTTATCTCCAACACTGCAAAATAAGCAATCAGTAATTAACCAGTCATTTAAAACTATTTCTATTATATTAGTTGGGCATAATAATGGGCTTCAAGATGACACTTTGTATATGTATGAAATATACTGCACTCCTGTCAACCTCACCTCATTACCTTCTCCTGTACCCCACTCAATCCTGCTCTTTCCATCCAACATTGCTTCTACCTTCATGACCTGTCTGTCTGTGTGTAACCAATGAGTTTCACTAGATTTCTTTCCAGGAAGTCTTTGAGAATTGGTTTATCGGGCCTTGAGTTCCTTGACATTGACTATACCACTGAAGAAAATGTCATACCTCTCCCTAATACCTTTAATTGTATATAAAGGTACAATCCTTCAGAGAAGGATGGGTCTCCTAAATTCCTCTCTGCTTCATAAATGCATACTGACAGGCCCAATCCTTTGCATATGGTAGGCTATACTCACAACTGCTGTGAGTTCAGGTATGTAACAGCCTTGTCATGCCTAGAAGTTCAGAAGTAATGCTCTATGCTCTTTGTTCACCTCTTTCTTGAGATTACTCACTCACTCACTTTTTCAATCACTTCTTCTATGATGTTCTTTGAACCTTGGAAGAAATGAAATTGATGGCTCACTTGAGACTGGGCATTCAATAGTCATTTATTCATAGGATTTTGACCAGTTTTGAGTGCCTATAGTCACCACTGGTCATTGCCCAAAAAAGCTTCTCTGATCAAAGCTGACAGCAACACTATTGTATGGTTATAATCATAGTTATTTTAAATACACTTCATAGGCTCAATAAAGAAACACTATGTCTCTAGAAGAAATTTAGAATTAAGCTTTGCCTGTGGAAAATTTTACATGAGTCACGTAAAAACACAGATTTTTCAATTTAAAAATCAATATAAGATGAAAAATAGGAAAGGAATAAAACTGTCTCTAATACTAAAGTCAGTCCAAATTTTATTATTGATGGCTAAAACAATAATATATTCATCTATAAGTTGTTATAAAATTGCTTGTGAAATACCAGTAAATGAAAATTGATACCCAGAAGCTCTATAAAATCCTTAATTTAATGTCTTCTATAACTTTGTTTCTATAGAATCTTATTTTTTTATAATAAGTGAAACAATTTATTCTGCACAAACTATGTTTAAGATAAACAAAACCACCCCACTGGGATAAGGGAAATATATTCCTATGAAACTTTGTATTAACAAGATAGATACCATAAAAACAAACTTTTAAAAAATAAGATTTATTATATTGCCTATGTCTTACAAATGAAAGCCCTAAGAATATTCATAGGCTTTTATATATGGAAGATTACTACAGTTTTAAACATATTCCCCAAGTCAGAATCCATTAAAATCTTCTAGTGTCTAGAAGTCTTTGACCTGTCTACTCAATCAATTAAAAATTTAAACACATTTAAATCATTTGTGGGGTAAATTGAGTTTAAATAGAGAAAATTGCTGAAAAGTAGACATTTAAATTCTCCCTTGGGTATCTCACCCATGATTCCCTGCTGGAATGACATTACACAGGAAATGATTGACTAGAAGCATTGTCTACTCAGAAATTATATGTAATAAAATTGTGAAGTACAGACATCACCCAGAATTTGTCTCAGTTTCACTCCAAAAACTTAACCTAGTACTAGTAAGTAAATTAGTTTAGATTGAGGTTTCTATTATATTACTTTAATTTATTACCTTTTAATTAACACAGAAAGAAAGAAGTTTCATTCCAATGTTTTTGTATATGTCTTGTTTGGTTGATCCTCCTTTCTCACTCCCCTCCCCATGTTCTTATGTTATTCCACCACCAGTAGTCCATTTCTCATATCCATGTCTCATATCTCATATATTCTATTCACATCAAAGACTATTTATTCCCCTTACATGTTCTCCTTTCTAGTTGCAGGACTTATATTAATCTGTGATGCTCAGACACATACATAGATATGTACACACACATGCAAAAACACACACATGAGTGAGTATAATTATAATCAGAAGCTAGATTTTACATATGACAGAGGATAGAGAACATGTTCTATTTATTTTTCTATGTCTAAGAATATTTTTCTGGAAACTATCATTTTTCTTTATGGTAGAATACAATTAAATTAGTTATATATACCACATTTTTATTATCTATTGCTTGTTGAAATCATTTTCTTCTTATACTCTGATCATGCATATTCTCATCATCAACTTCTCTCTCTCTCTCTCTCTCTTTCTCTCTCTCTCTCTCACACACACACACACACACACACACAAAACACTAAGTCAGAAAATGTAGTATACAAGCTAAAGACCGATAAGACCAAAAATAAATGATCAAACAAAATGATTTGAGATAGTCTACAAAAATACCATTGCATTCACTTTGTGTTGACACTTAACTCTATTGTTAAGCTTGTAGCCTAACCTGAAGTGTGTTTTATCTACCCAGTGAGAATCTACTGGATAAACTATTTTATTCTCTGCAAGTGTGTGCCAATTGCAGATATCTTTTTTATTTAGAGGTATGAGCCTTTATCTACTTACTCCTCTCAGTATTGGGAATCTATCTGGCTTGAATCTGTACAGGCTCTGTGTGTGCCACTTTAGTCTTTGCATATTCACATGGACATCAGTTCTGCTGTTTAGGAGGACACTGTTTCCTTGGAGTCAATTATTCCTACTGCTTTTTACAATCTTTCCACCTTCTCTTCTGCATAGTTTCCTGACCCCTAAAGAGAGGGGTTTGATTAAGATATCCTGTTAAAGACTGTGTATTCCAAAATATTCCACTCTTTACTCATTGTCCAGTAGTGAGTTCCTGTGACTTATATTAGTTCCCATATGTTGTAAGAAGCTTCTCTGATGATGGCTGACTAAGACACTGTTCTATAATATAGCAACATCATTAGGAATCATTTTTTGCTAGGTTCCTTTAGCAGAATAATAGCATTTGGTTTTCCTCTAGGTTCATGCTCTATTTGTTCTTAGGTTCTTAGACTCCATAGTATAAGGCATGATTTCCATCTCATAGAGTAATCCTTAAATCCAAGCAAAGAATATTTGGTTATTCCTTTCAAAATTTGTACCACTATTGCACCAGCATATCTCCCAAGAAGGTAATCACTTTAGGTCACGAGTCTCACAGATTGGTAGATAACTACTTTTGTCCTATATTGTACTCAGCAATATGGCCTTTACCATCAGTTTGTAGAGAAAAACCAAGTCTTGGCAATAGCCTGATATGTTTAGAGGTTTCCATGAGGTACCTTTGGCCAATGACTCTACTAGATTTAGCTTGTTCCTGGCAATGAGGTTTCAATTGGTGGCAAAAGATGTCTACTTGGGATATTGTTTTTCCCTTTATTTGATGACTTGTTTTAGATTTCTTTCATGTATGTATATATTATAGTAAGCTTTCACTACAGTGGGTTTCCATATGCCCTCTTTTAATGATTCTTAGTGTTAGTTGTACCTCCCTACCTCCCTCCCATGCCCATCTCCATTCCCAAGTTAATCATCTCCATATTTAATCTTCCTACTCCAGTTTCTATACTGTTTCTCCATATATTGAGATTTAAAAAAAAAACAAAAGCAAAGAGAGAGAGAGAGAGAGAGAGAGAAAGAGAGAGAGAGAGAGAGAGAGAAAGGAAAAGAAAAACCAAGCCAATATTTAACCTCCAATTTGTGTAAGCAGAATTTATCACATTAGTCAATTGATTTAGATGATATGCCCATGGAACTAGATAAGATGTCCTCAATATAGTAATAACAACTGATGTAGAAAGCACCTCACAACACTAAAGATACTGTTAAGCCACGTGGAAATATCTGAATTTTACCAGATGTAATTTTAAAATTTTGGTAATTATAAGTTACCTTTTTCTAAAAAAAAAAAAAAAAAAAAAAAAAAAATCATTAATATCTAACCCAAGGATTTAGGAAGACAGAATTAGATAATAGAGACATGAAAAAACTTATCACTATCACAAATCATTATGGAAATGCAAATCCAAATCCCAGTTAAATATCAAATCATATCCATAGGAGTAACAATTTAAAAAAACAAAAACAAAAACAAAACAAAATTTATAAAATGCTGGCAAAAATATAGAGAAAAGTGAATCCTTGGACATGGTTGGTAGAGTTTTAATATAGTACGACATTATTGAAAATTAACATGGATCTGCATAGCCAGACTTTACTACTTTGCAGGTACATTTTTCTTCCATCCTTCACCACCCTTTTCCCACACTTTCAACCCCCTACCAATAGATAGAAGAGGAAAAAGGATACAGAGGAGAGGAGGTGACTTTATTAGTAGACTACTTCCAGATAACTAGAGATATCGAGTTTCATGGGCAAGAGTGGTTTTGATATCAGGATATTGAATTTCTTCTAGCTGTTTCTTCTTTACTCATGACAACTAAACAAACCACAACCAACAACAAACAACAAATAACCAACAATGCCCTCCCAATCCCTAAGCTATCAAACAAAGTGCATACGTAGGCTGGTCCAATGACCCTGGCATATATGTAGCAGAGGACTGCCTTGTCTTGCCTCCATTGGAAAAGATGCACCTACATCTGTAGAGACTTGTTGCCCCAGAGAAGGGGGTATCAAGGGGCACCCTCTCAGAGACAAAGGGGAGGGGAGATGGAGGAAAGAACTCTGGAAGTAGGAACCGGGAAGGGACAGCATTTATTATATAAATAAATATAATAAGTAATTAATTTAAAATGTTTTTAAAATTGATATATTGGAGCACTACATCTCTGTGTTTATTTAAGTACTCTTTATAATTGACATGTCATCAAAACAACCTAAGTATGTATAAGATGAGAAATAAATAAAACATGGTACATACATACAACAGATGACTATAGAGCCATATGTCATAGTTAGGGATTTCATTGCTGTGAACAGACACCATGACCAAAGCAACCCTTATAAAGACAATTTAATCAGGAGCTGGCTTATAGGTTCTGAGGTTCAGTCCAGTATCATCATGACAGGAAGCATGACAGCATCCAGGTAGTCATGGTTCTGAAGGAGCTAAGAGTTCTACATCTTGATCTGAAGGTCAACAGAAGATTGTCTTCTAGGCAGCTAGGAAAAGGGTATCAAAGCCCACCCCCACAGTGCCACACTTCCTCCACCAAAACCATATCCACTCCAACAAGGCCCCACCACCTAATAGTGCTGCTCCCTAGGCCAAGTTTATTCAAACAACCACTCTACAGTAAAGAAGGAAATTGTAAATTTTATAACAAAATAAATAGACTTGAAGATTGAAATAAGCCAGGCACAGAAGCACAATTACTGCAAGTATTTTTCACAAGTGATATCTAAACCAAGTTCATTTCGTCGAAGTTGAGAATACAATGGGAGTTCTAAGAGGCTTGGGAAAGTGAGGTTGTGTGATGTAAAAAGACTGACTGTCATGTACTGAGCAACAAAGGGCAAGGGTTCTGATGAACCTCTATATTGGATGGTTGTGCATGAAAATCATATGCCCTACATTTCAGGAAGAAGAAAAAAACTTATGAGTTTGCTATAGGACAAAGGATAAGTATAATAAATGACATAAAGGATAAATATGTTATATATTAAATATTGTTATGCATACATGTGCTAAAACATTACACAATAGAAAATTAATATTTATAAAATCATGTGGTATGTATCAGCCCAAAATATATATTTAAAGTTTATGGTGATTTTCATAATATTGATTCTAGCCATCCATGATCCTAGGATGTCTTTCCATTTGCTAGTTACTTTATTACTTTCTTAGGAGATAGAAATTTTTTATTAATAGAGGTCTTACACTTCTGTGGTTATGTTTATTCCTAGGTAATTTATTTTCCTTAAGATTATTGTAAATGAGAGTAGGCCTATAATCTCCTTCTCTGTATGCTGTGAGTGTATTGAAAAAGCTATTGATTCATGGAGTAGATCCTACAACGTTGCTGATTTTAGGGGTTTTGTTTGTTTGTTTGTTTTGTTTTTTAGTTTTCCATTTACTTTCAACATTTCTTTTAAATTAAAGAAATGTTATCTCACATACTAGTATTTTGTGAATTATAGCGGTGCTACCTGGCTTCATTCATCAAATAGAGTGTTTATATTTTGTCCTATTTTTGTTTGTTGTGTTTTGTTTGTCTGATTAACAGAAGTTAACATCCTCTGTAAAGAAGAATCACAACTGAGAAAATATCTCTATTCATATTACCTATAAGCAAGTCTGTAGGGCATTTTCCTAATTCATGATTGATGAAGGTGGTTTGATTCCTTGGCAGGTAGTTTTAGAGTGTACAAGAAGGCAGTCCAAGCAAACCAAGGGGAGAAAGGTAGTAAGCAGCACCCCTTCATAGCCTCTGCTTCAGTGTTTGATATAGGTTCATGTCCTGAGTCATGTCTTGATTTTTACTTCATGATAGACTGTTTGGAACATGTAAACCTAAATAAACTCTTCTTCGCCAAGTTGCTTTTTGTCATGGTGCTTTATCATAGGAATAGAAACTTTAACTAAATTACATTCTAATTAAAGTGAATGATTTTACAAAATATTTTCTAAGTGTGGTGAAGCAGCATTGAAATCAGAGCAATTGACTAGCAGAAGCAGTAAGAAAGGACAGTGAACGCAGACAGCCTAATCTACGTTGCCAGTACTTTGTCTGAAAAGATAAAGAAACCAACCAAACAACAACAATACAGACAATGTAAGACAAAGGTGAGGGGTTGTCTGGTCTTCTAAAGTCTAAGTAAATCATAAAATATGATGGTCAATAATTCAAAAATCAAGAGAAAGTATTATTCTAAAGCTGGCTATATTTCAGAGCAACTGTACGGGCAGACCAAGAAGTAATTTTTTCAGATTATCCCTTGAGAGTAATTTAGTGTCAAGTGTCAACTCTCATACTGTGAAGATCTTGAGGTAACCTTGTCACCTGAAATGCAAATACTCTAGACCTTATGACCCACCCACTATGATAGTTCTTAAGTTCTAAGACACAGCCCATAAAAATTATCTATTAACTTGCTTGTAAAGAGCCATCTGTAATTAATGTCTGCAGATAAATGGCATCCACATTCTGATACAGAGAATCAGCATGAATAACTCATTCCCATTGACAGTTTTATGCATCTCCTTCTCATTAATTCATTCTGGAAAGTTTTTAAGTGATGTCTTATCATGGCAGAACAGTTTTCTGAAAATGTTCTCATGCATCTGTTTTAGCTTACAGGGATTTTTCAAAAAGCTAAACCAAAGTTCCAAAGTAAGGTTTCTCTTTTGGGAGGACCTAGTAGAAGCAGTGGGGTTTGATATATAGTGAAATATAACTATTGTCATTATTTTTCATAAACATTATTAACCTATGGGTAACAAGTTGGCTCAGTTGGTAAAGGCACATGTTGTCAAACCTGATGAATTGAGTTAGTGGGTTGCATTTAATGAAAGAAAGTACCAATTCCCAAAAGTTGTACTTTGGCCTCCATGTGTGTGCCATGTCATGCATGCCTATACACATACACACACACACACATACACACAGAGGCACACACACACACACAAATATAAAAAAAAAAAGTTTAAAGGACCAGTGGGTAAAGGTTTTTGAATTTAGAATCTGTCTCTGGGTCTCACATAGTAGGAGAGAACTGAACTTCACATATGAGCTGTCATACATATACATACATAATAAATACATGCAATATTTAGAAATATTATTACAAAATTCAAATGCCATGGAGATGAACACATGTATTTTCCTTAACGATTTCTGCAATGTAATCAGAATTGATATATAAAGGTGATTAGTTTTCATGATGACAAAGAAATGGCCACATGGATGAAAAGAAATTCCAACATAAAATTAAAGATCTGTGGTGGAAGACCTCTGCTGGCTCCACCAGGGCTCCATAGCCAAATAGTGCTGGGAGAAAGCTAGCCTCCCAGGAGTGTGGAAAAGCTCTTGAGAGAGGGTAAGAGGACTAACGCTGCTAAACAGGACTCGCCGGAATCCTTGGGACACAGGGACTGAGGAACAGCCAGGAGGAAGGAGCCTTCCAGTTTCCATCTGTGGTAGGAGATCTCTGCCTGGGCCACCAGGGCTCCACAGCCAAATAACACTGGGAGAAAGCCTCCCAGGAGTGTGGAAAAGTCTGTGAGAGGAGGCAAGAGGACTCAGTGAGACTCGACCAGAATCCTTAGGACACAGGAACTGAAGAACAGCCAGGATGAAGGAGCCTTCCTGTTTCCATCTGTGGTGGGAGATTTCTGCCTGGGCCACCAGGGCTCCTTGGACAAATAGCAATAGTAGAAAGGTAGCCTCCTAGGAGTGAGGGAAACCTGTCTGCTCAGAGGGACCCACCTGGAATACACAGGACACAGAGACTGAGGAGCAGGCTTCTGGTTTCTTTCCATGGTTGGAGAGCACATCCTGTGACGACACAGGGCTCCATATTCAAATAGTGCCAGAACAGAGTTGGTATACTAGGAGTGTCAACACACCTTCAAGCACAGGCAAGACCATCACTTCTTTTCAAACTTACTGGAAAAGAAGGACTCCTCCAGAGCCATTCAGACACAGGAAACAAGGGACAACTGGGGATTAGATCCTTCTTATTTCTGCCGGCACCCCAGAACTGACACTGTACCACAGCTCTCCAAACCCGAATTCCTCTCAGAGAGAACTGGTCTTCAAGGAGTATTGACACCTAGCCTTGAAAGAAAGACAAGCCACAGTCAGAGAGAGTAAGACCAGCTAACATCAGAAATAACCAGATGGCAAAAGGGAAGTGCAAGAGCACAAGGAACAGAAACTAAGGCTGCTTAGCATCATCAGAATCCAGCTCTGCCACCAAAGCAAGCCCTGGATACCCCAACACACCAGAAAAAGAAGATTCAGACTTAAAATTGCATCTCAAGAGGATGATAGAAGATTTTTAAAATGAAATAAATAACACCCTTAAAGAAATACAAGAGAACAGTGGTAAACAACTAGAAGACCTTAAAGAGGAAACACAGAAATCTCTTAAAGAATTACAGGAAAACACAATCAAACAGGTGAAGGAAATGAACAAAACCATCCAGGAACTAAAAACAGAAATAGAAACAGTAAAGAAATCACAAAGGGAGACAACTCTGGAGTTAGAAAACCTAGGAGAGAAATCAGGAGTCATAAATGCAAGGAACACCAGCAGAATACAATAGATGGAAGAGAGAATCTCAGGTGCGGAAGATAACATACAAAACATTAACAAAACAGTCAAAGAAAATGCAAAATACAAGAAGCTCCTAACCCAAAACATCCAGGATATCCAGGATACAATGAGAAGACATAAACTGAGGATAATAGGTATAGAAGAAAGTGAAGATTCCCAACTTAAAGGACCAGTAAATATCTTCCACAAAATTATAGAAGAAAACTTCCCTAACCTAAAGAAAGAGATGAACATAAATATACAAGAAGCCTACAGAACTCCAAATAGACTGGACCAGAAAAGAAATTCCTCCCGTCACATTATAGTCAAAACACCAAATACACAAAATAAGGAAAAAACATTAAAAGCAGTAAGGGAAAAAGGGTAAGTAACATAAAAAGGCAGACCTATAAGAATTACACCAGATTTCTCAACTGAAACTATGAAAGCTAGAAGATCCTAGGCAGATCTCCTACAGAGTCTAAGTGAACACAAAAGCCAGCCCAGGCTGCTATACCCAGCAAAACTCTCAATAATCACAGATGGTGAAACAAAAGTATTCTATGACAAATCCAAATTTGCACAGTATGTTTCCACAAACCAAGCCCTACAAAGATTAATAAATGGAAAACGACAACTCAATGAGGGAAACTACATGCTAGAGAAAGCAAGAAAGTAATCTTTCAACAAACTCAAAAGAAGATAGCCACACAAACATAAAAACATCGAAAATAACAGGAAGCAACAATCACTATTCTTTATTATCTCTTAATATCAATGGACTCAATTCCCCAAGAAAAAGACAAAGACTGACACACTGGATCCATAAATAGGACCCAGCATTTTGCTGCATCCAGGAAACACACTTCCATGATAAAGACAAGTACTACCTCAGAGTAAAGGTCTGGAAAACAATTTTACAGGCAAATGGCCCCAAGAAACAGGTTGGAGTAGCAATTCTAATATCAGATACAATTGACTTTCATGCAAGAGTTATCAAAAAGATAAATAAGGACAGTTCATACTCAACAAAGGAAAAATCTACCAAGAAGAACTCTCAATTCTGAACATCTATGCCCTGAATGCAAGGGTTCCCATATTTATAAAAGAAACTTTACTTAATATCAAAACACACATTGTACCTAACACAGTAATAGTGGGAGACTTCAACACCCCACTATCATCAAAGGACAGATCTTGGAAACACAAACTAAAAAGAGACACAGTGAAACTAACAGATGTTATGGAACAAATGGATTTGACAGATATCTATAGAATATTTCATCCTAAATCAAAGGAATATACCTTCTTCTCAGCACCTCATGGCACCTTCTCCAAAATTGATCATATAGTTGGTCACAAAACAAACCTCAGCAGATTTAAGAACACTGAGATAATCCCATGCCTCCTGTTAGATCACTATGTTAGTAAGGCTGGTCTTCAATGGCAACAACAACAACAACAACAACAGAAAGCCCACATACACATGGAAGCTGAACAATGCTCTACTCAATAATAACTGGGTCAATGAAGAAATAAAGAAAGAAACTAAAGACTTCCTAGAATTTAATGAAAATGAGAGTACAACATACCCAAACCTATAGGACACAATGAAAGCAGTTTTAAGAGGAAAACTCATAGCTCTCAATGTCTCCAAAAAGAAACTGGAAAAGCATATATTAGAAGCTTAACAGTAGACCTGAAAGCTCTAGAACAAAAAGAAGCTAATACACCTAAGAAGAGTAGAAGACAGGAAACAATCAAACTAAGGACTGAAATTAACCAAGTAGAAACTAAAAGAACTATACAAAGCACCTAAAGAAATGTTCGACATCCTTAGTCATCAGGGAAATGCAAATCAAAAAAACCATGAGATTCCACCTCACACCAGTTAGAATGACTAAGATCAAAAACTCAGGTGACAGCAGATGTTGGCGAGGATGTGGAGAAAGTGGAACACTCCTCCATTGCTGGTGGGAATGCAAGTTGATACAACCTCTCCTGAAATCAGTTTGGCGAACCCTCAGAATATTGGACATAATACTACCTCAGGACCCAGCTACTCCACTCCTGGGCATATACCCAGAAGATGCTCCAACATGTAATAAAAACACATGTTCCACTATGTTTATAGCAGCCATATTTATAATAGCCAGAAACTGGAAACAACCCAGATGTCCCTCCTCAGAGGAATGGACACAGAAAATGTGGTACATTTACACAATGGAATACAACTCAACTATTAAAAACAATGACTTCATGAAATTCGTAGACAAATGGATGGATCTTGAAAACATCATTCTGAGCCAGGTAACACAGTCACAAAAGAATGAACATGGTATGTACTCACTGTTAAGTGGTTATTAGCCTAAAAGTTTGAAATACCCAAGAGTCACTTCACACTCAGGAACAGTAGTACTGAGTGTGAGGTCCCAGATGGAGGGCTTGGAGAAAGGACTGAAGGAGCTGATGGAGTGTGCAGCCCCAGGGAGGTAGCAACACTGGTAACTGGCTTGACCCCCCATACTTCTGGAGACTGATCCACCAACTAAAGAATACACATGGAGGGACCCATAGTGCTGGCCACAAAGACTGCAGAGGAGGGTCTTGTTTCCCATCAGGGGGAGGAGAGGCCCTTGGGCCTGAGGGTGTTATATCTCCCAGTATAGGAGAATGTCAAGGAGGGAAGACAAGAGTGGGTGGGAGGGGTTTGGGGGGGTTGGTTGGAGAATATCCCCATAGTGGAAGGGGAAGGGCAGAGGGAATGGGGAGGTTCCAAAGGGGAGATCTGGAAAGGGGGAAACATTTGAAATGTAAAACAAATATGAAAATAAAAAAATTTAAAAAAAAAAAACTATACAAAGAATTAACAAAACCAGGAGCTGGTTCTTTGAGAAAATCAACAAGATATATAATCCCTTAACCAGACTAACCACAGGGTACAGAGAAAATATCCAAATTAACAAAATTAGAAATGAAAAGGGAGATATAATAATAGATTCTGAGGAAATTAAAAAAATCATCAGATCCTACTGCAAAAGCCTATACACAACAAAATTGGAAATGGACAAATTTCTACACAGATACCAAATACCAAAGTTAAGTCAGGATCAGATAATCCATCTAAACAGTTCCCAAAGCCTTAAAGAAATAGAAGGAGTCATTAAAAGTCCCCCAAATAAAAAAAGCCCAAGACCAGATGGGTTCATGCAGAATTCTATCAGACCTTCAAAGAAGATCTCATACCAATACTCTTCAATCTAATCCAGAAAATAGAAACAGAAGGAACACTACCCAATTCATTCTATGAGGCCACAGTTACACTCATACCAAAACCTCACAAAGACCCAACAATAAAAGAAAACTTCAGACCAATTTCCCTTATGAACATTGATGCAAAAATACTCAATAAAATTCTCCCAAACCGTATCCAAGAACACATTAAAATGATCATTCACCATGATCAAATAGGCTTCATCCCAAGGATGCAGGGATGGATCAACACCCGGAAATCCATCACTGCAATCCACTACATAAACAAAGTCAAAGAAAAAAAAAAACCACATGGTCATTTCGTTAGATGCTGAAAAAGCATTTGACAAAATTCAACATTCCTTCATGATAAAAGTCTTGGAAAGATCAGGAATTCAAGGAGCATACCTAAAGATAGTAAAAGCAATATATAGCAAACCAGTAGCCAAGATCAAACTAAATGGAGAGAAACTTGAAGCAATCCCACTAAAATCAGGGACTAGGCAAGGCTGCCCTCTGTCTATCTATTCAATATAGTACTTGAAGTTCTAGCTAGAGCAATTAGACAACAAAAGGAGGTCAAAGGAATACAAATTGGAAAGGATGAAATCAAAATATCACTATTTGTAGATGATATGATGGTATACTTAAGTGACCTGAAAAACTCCAGGAGAGATCTGCTACAGCTGATAAACAACTTCAGCAAAATGGCTAGATACAAAATTAACTCAAGCTAATCAGTAGCCCTCCTATACTCGAAGGATAAACAGGCTGAGAAAGAAATTAGGGAAATGACACCCTTCACAATTGTCACAAACAATATAAAATATCTTGGTTTGACTCTAACCAAACAAGTGAATGATCTGTATGACAAGAACTTCAGGTCTCTGAAGAAAGAAATCAAAGAAGACCTCAAAAAATGGAAAGATCTCTCATGCTCATGGATTGGCATGGTTAATATAGTAAAAATGGCCATCCTGCCGAAAGCAAACTACAGATTCAATGTAATCCTCATTGAAATTCCAACTCAGTTCTTCATAGACTTAGAAAGAGCAATTCTCAAATTCATATGGAATAACAAAAACCCCAAGATAGCAAAACTATCCTCAACAATAAAAGGACTTCTGGGGGAATCAGCCTCCCTGACCTCAAGCTGTACTACAGAGCAGTAGTGATAGAAACTGCATGGTATTGGTACAGTGACAGGCAGATAGATCAATGGAATAGAATTGAAGACCCAGAAATGAACCCACACACTTATGATCACTTGATCTTTGAAAAAGGAGCTAAAACCATCCAGTGGAAAAAAGACAGCATCTTCAACAAATGGTGCTGGCTCAACTGGCAGTCTACATGTAGAATAGTGCAAATTGATCCATTCCTATCTCCCTGTACAAAGCTCAAGTCTAAGTGGATTAAGGATCTCCACATAAAACCAGATACACTTAATCTAATAGAAAAGTAAGTAAAGAAAAGCCTCGAACACATGGGCACAGGGGAAAAGTTCCTGAACAGAACACCAATGGCTTGTGCTCTAAGATCAAGAATCGACAAATGGGACCTCATGAAATTACAAAGCTTCTGTAAGGCAAAGGACACTGTAAATAGGACAAAATGGCAACCTACAGATTGGGAAAAGATCTTTACCAATCCTATGTCTGATAGAGGGCTAATATCCAATATATACAAAGAATTCAAGCTAGACTCCAGAGATCCAAATAACCCTATCAAAAAATGGGGAACAGAGCTAAACAGAGAATTTTCAACTGAGGAAACTTGAATGGCTGAGAAGTACCTAAACAAATGTTCAACATCCTTAGTCATCAGGGAAATGCAAATTAAAACAGTCCTGAGATTCCACCTCACACCAGTCAGAATGGCTAAGATCAAAAACTCAGGTGACAGCAGATGTTGGCGAGGATGTGGAGAAAGAGGAACACTCCTCCATTGTTAGTGGGAATGCAAGCTGATACAACCTCTCTGAAAATCAGTTTGGCGGATCCTCAGAAAAATGAACATAATACTACCTGAGGACCCAGATATTCCACTCCTGGGCATATACCCTGAAGATGCTCCAACATGTAATAAAGACACATGCTCCACTATGTTTATAGCAGCCATATTTATAATAGCCAGAAACTGGAAACAACCCACATGTCCCTTAACAGAGGAATGGATACAGAAAATGTGGTACATTTATACAATGGTATACTACTCAGCTATTAAAAACAATGACGTCATGAAATTCTTAGGCAAATAGATGGAACTGGAGATATCATCCTGAGTGAGGTAACACAGTCACAAAAGAATGAACATGGTATATACTCATGGATAAGTAAGTAGTATCCCAAAAGTTTGGAATACCCAAGAGTCACTTCACAGCAATTGTTGGACTGAGTATGAGGTCCCAGGTGGAGGAGTTGGAGAAGGAACTGAAGGAGCTGAGGGAGTTTGCAGCCCCATGGAGGGAGCAACAATGTCCACTGGCCTGACCCCTCGATGCTTTCAGAGACTGGATCACCAATCAAAGAATACATATTTAGAGACCCATGGTGCTGGCCACATATGTGGCAGAGGAAGGTCCTGTTAGCCATCAGTGGGACTAGAGGTCCTTGGCTGGAGGATGCTAGATGCCCCAATATAGGAGAACGCCAAGGAGGGAAGCAGAGAGTGGGTGGGTGGGGGAATACCCCCATACAGGCAAGGGGAGGGTGGAGGGAATAGGGAGGTTGCAAATGGGAGATCTGGAAAAGGGGGAAACATTTGAAATATAAATAAAATAACAAAAAAAATAAAATGAGCATATAATCAAATTAAAATTAAAGCAAAAATTTTAGTAGCATTTTTTTGAAGAACAAACTTTGAGAAAATTAATAATACACTGAACCTTGTGAAATAAAATATAATTAGAATTAATAATTATAATAATGTTCTACTAAATTTTACAAGACACAGCTCATTGTCTCATTATAGAATTTACTCACTTTCTTCTTACTGTTTTATAACTTGTCATTTTTGTCACTCAGTTTTATTTTATTTTTTATCTAACCCCATGTATTAAGATGCCTGTTATAAGCTATCAGCTTAGACCCTATATTAGTCTCTTTAGCATGACTGTACCATTGTATCAAAAGCTCACATATAAAGGATATTTACAGCGTTTCTGACAGCCATACATACTCGTTTGTGAATTGCATTCCACAGAGATTATTCTCTCCTGATCTCACCATTAGTCTATAGAACCCTTCAGAATCCTACTCACATCAGCTGCCTGGGTACACTTAACAGCATTATAAAATGCTTTGTGATTTAATGAGGTCATCTCTTGTTTTTATTTCATCATGATGGCAAATCATAACATTTTGTGCTAAGTCATTAAAAGTGTTGACATACTCAACTTCGGAGCTCATGTCTGTTAAAATATTAGCTGATAAAAAGGAACAGCTGGCAGAACTTATCTTAAAAAAATTCAACTGATATGTGGACCTTGTCAAGACTCAGTGGTAACACACTGCTATGGGCTGTTTCCTATGCAGCAGGCAAGTATATTTGCATTCTGCTTTGATCTTGAATTTTAAAATGAGATCATTCTGACAAGTGTTAGCAGGAATAATTTTACATAGGAACCCCTTCCAGTACTCTTTTCTCAGACTGTAATAGACATTCTTCTCGAATGCAAACACAGACAGTCCTCTATTTGTACCAAAGCCTTATTGGAAAAAGGACCAAGACTACACAAACTTGATTGTCTTTTTTTCTTTTACATTTATGTTCAGTTACTGATATCTTATTCTGAGAATTATGTATGTGACATGTGCATCACAGACTGAGATCAAGGTCTTGAGCCTCCATATCCTTGAACAAAAAATATAATTTAGAACAAAACTGAATGTGGACTTTAGAACTCTTAGAATAACTCTAGTCCTAAATATGAAAAATGTAAACAATATCTCTTCATCCCTCCCTCCAATCCATCCTTCTTTCCTTTCTTCCTTCCTTCCTTCCTTCCTTCCCAAAGGCTCTAGTTTAAACTAACCTTGCACTCAGAGCATCAGTCATGACTCGACATCCCCATGTTGGGTTCTCAGGTATGCACTACAAAGTCTTACAGTATTTATTTTAAAATAAGTGCAAGGCACATTATGACTAAAACACTAATATGTTAAATATGGATTGAATATGTTCCAAAACTTACTGCATACAAAAAGGAACCAAAAGCATATGGTTTTTTCATTATGGTTGAAGAGAAAATTATTGGTCAAAACATCAGAGTTAAAAATCAGATGCTCATCTGAAAACTTACATGTACATTTTGGGTGAAGGCTTCAGAATGGAAACATAATGTTCAAGTTTGTGTGTGAAATTGATAGGGCTAAGATCTATTCACAGAGTTGGTAAAACATCACTTCTGAGTTTGTGAGAGGGCTTGAGGAAGACTAGTGCTTGAGTCTGTAGGCTGGGCAAAGAAAACCCATCTCTAGCAGCCTGAGAGAGCATCATCTAATTCACTGAGTCACAAGAAGGACAAATTGGCTGCTATTTGAGCCTTGGCATCTGCATGAACGTGTGGTTGATGTTTATTTCCCTAATGCTGGATCAGAACTCATAAAGTTTGCTGCTGGCTTTGTACTAAGGCCTCTGGGGTTGGACTTCATTATATGACCTACTGCCTGGTCCTCTTTTGCACAAAGCTAAAGGTGGACATTTTGGCTTCCCTAAGATCACATGATCACTCTCCTTTTCCCTCTCCTTCTCTCTCTCTCCCTCCCTTGCCCCTCTCCCTCCTTCCTCTTTCCCCTCTCCCTCCTTCCTCTTCTCCCTCTCCATCTCCTGCCCCCTCTCCCTGTTTTTAATTCTCTTTCCTTCTTGTGCAAGCAAACATGATTGACTTGGGAGTACATTAATTAAAACAATAACTATTCTAATGACTAGTAGAATTTAGCAGAAACACAAAAGGTAAGGGCTGTTTAATGAGAGAAGTTCATGAAAGCCTAAAATCAACATAACTATACTTAATTTCAAAAATTAAAAATCAACCATTGTCCTATTTACTTACATATGTACAATGATGAAATGATATTTCTCTACAACAAAATAGAAATGATGTAGTGGAGGAGCAAAAGAGGAATGTTATGTTGGAAGTGTGTGTGTGTGTGTGTGTGTGTGTGTGTGTGTGTGTGTGTATTTATATGCTATATAGTCTTAAGATTAGTTATATCTTTGTGTTAGGTATAATCATGTTTATAGTTCAGATAGCCTTTATAGGATTAATTTTATAATAATTAACATAACTAATTTCCTAATAAAAATGAGATTAATATTAAAGATTATATTGAGGCATATATTAAATTATCAGAAGTGCCATTATTTGGTCATATATGGTCATGAATGTGTCTTCAGGATAAAATCAATAGAGGCAGAGGGAAAAGAATCATGCCTGTTTCTACAGTGAATATTGTCAGGCTCCTTAATTTCTGTGAGCCTCACTTTTTAAAAACAAATCTTTTTTTGTTTGTTTGTTTATTATAAGCATTAGTGTTTTGCCCGAATGTGTGTGTGAGAGTGTGTGTGTGTGTGAGAGAGAGAAAGAGAGAGGAGGAGAGGGAGGAGGGAAGGGGAGGAAAAGATGGAGAGGGAGAGGGAGAGGGAGAGGGAGAGGGAGAGGGAGAGGGAGAGGGAGAGGGAGAG
>JADRCH010000056.1:1974256-2029718 GCA_019843965.1 Rhynchomys soricoides | reverse complement strand
GAGAGGGAGAGGGAGAGGGAGAGGGAGAGGGAGAGGGAGAGGGAGAGAGAGAGAGTCCTTGGAAGTGGAGTTACCTAGGTAGTTATGAGCTGCCATGTTGGTGATGGGCATTGAACCCTAGTCCTTTAGAAAACCAGCCAATGCTCTTAACCCCTGAACCATCTCTCCAGGTCAGAGACTCACTGTTTAATGCTTTTCCTGAGCAGATTTATGTCAGCATGTTGCTCAAGTCACTGTCTTCTAGATCAGCATGTCTTACAGCTTGCAGCTTCTTGGGGGCTCTGTTCCACAGCCTAGATTTTTCACTTGGTCTTCACACCAGGTTCAACGAGCCTTCCCCCATCAAACCCTTCATTTTAGTTACAAAGCAAAAAACAACATAAAAAAAAAAAAAAAAGCATTGTCAAAACCTACTCTGATTAAAGCTCTGCAAATGACTCCACATTTTCCTCAAAAATAAATAAATAAATAAGTAAATAAATAAAAAACAAAGCAAAACATGAAAATATCTCACAGTTCACAGATGGAGGCAAGTAACTTCTTCCTGGATCTTTCTTGGGTAAATTTTTTCTATTTGTATATAATATATTTTCCTCTGAAGCAAATATCTTCTTTTCAAATATTTCTCATATGACTAAGAAAGACTTGGCACTGTTCTCATTTACCTGATCTTCCACATTTTTCCAAGACTGTCAAGTTCACAGTACTTGTCTACTATGCCCTCATGCAGCACCTAACACTTTCTATTTTCCAAACTCAATAGGAAATCCACTTAGTATCTATGCTTGCAGGTTTTCCTTTTATAGTAAGAATTTTTCAAGGAAATGGAAAGATGGAGTAAAGAAAATATGAACATGGGTGTTGTTCTTGCTGTTTTTAAGACACAGTCCTCCTCTGTATCTCAGCTAGATGACTGTAGAAAATATTAGTGTTATTCTATGCCAACTACACAATGAAATCATGTATGCCCTTACTGTATATATGAATAAATATAAAGACAGACAATTAAAAAGTGTTGGAATTATTCTGGCAACTCTTGATTTTTTTAAAAAAAAAAATGAGGATGGAAGTATTTTTGAATTGCATTTGAATGTATGAATAACATGATGGTAATAGGAATGTGGCTAAGCTACTCAGGAAATTGGAACACTTTTATAGCCTTACATCCGTGTATTGATTCTACCCACCAGAAAGATCAATTAATATGAAATTGCTATGGAACCATGTTATACTACTTTCACAGAAGAGCGTTTATTAATCTACTGAGAAAAGACTTGGGGATTTTCACTTTCATGATGATTATAAAATTAAATCACAGGTATTAACTTGATTTGAATTTTCCTCCTTCTCCAGTGGACTTCTATCAGAAAATCTTACTCAGTTAATCTAGAATTTCTGTGCAGTTTTATAGATATATTTTAAGTAAAATTTCAAATTCTACTTATAAACATAGGGTTTATTGTGGCATGATCATTTCATTAAGATGAGAAAATAAAATGTAGATTTATGTGTACGTTCATATAGACATTCACACACACATATACATAGGCATATATATACATATGCAATTTAATTATCAGTTTGTCATATGTATTCTCAGCATTCAGCCTGTGCTCAACCATATTATGCACCACATCTGTATTATTCACAAATACTTACTTGTATAAGAAGAAAATAGAGCGAGAAGCATTCACTACATCTGGCTCCTGTGTGCATCTTTCTGTCCAGAAAGCAGTGTTCACACTACTGAAAAGTATTAAGTAACCAGATGTGTGGATGATAGTTAAAAAAATACACAGCCTTTTGTAAGGCAATACATTGACCAGATCCTGTTGAATGGACTGCAAATGGTCATAAGGTGTCCTTTGATCATCCAATAGTATCAACCATTCAGGTATTTAAATGTCACACTATAAAAAGTTTAAATCTAATTATATTTTCCAAAAGAATACATGCAGAAATAGTTACGTTATATACTAACAATAGATAGATGTTTATGAGTGATCACTATGTCTCCAGTACTTTCAATATACCATATTTGATGATATTTCCCTTAGTGTTAATTCAGGTAAAATGGCTGTAGACTCTTCTTTGTCTTTAACATTGGTTTTAATCCTACAAACATGGGAGATCAATTTTATCACATTCATCAGTCACATTCTCTTTCAATATAATGACAATAACACCACATCCATCTCAAAGTGTTCCTGCAAAGTGCCAAATATGCTCTTTTAAACATAATAGGTGCCCGAAGTAAGCTACTTCTATTTCATTTTAAAAATAGAGTAATTCATAAAACAGTCATCTATTATCTAATGCTTGTGATACATTCTAAGAAGTGCAGTCTTAATGACATTGTTCTTGTGTGTATTTATTTAAACTATGGTGATAATGTGCTCTGTGATCTACTGTCATGGGGTACAACTATATCACATCACTGATAAAGCATTCTTAGGAGAGGAATGGTTATATGGATGAATCATCTTCTGCGTGTTTTATAAAAGTGAGTCCATCACACTTTTTACTTTTATTGACCCTTTTACTCTAAGTTTGTATGTTCTCTATAGAATTTTACTTTAAGATCTTATTTCTGTCCCATTTCTGCATCCAACTCTTCCCAAGATTTCCTCTTGATACATTGCCCTTTCAACTTTAGGTCATATGTCATTGATTTAATAACTCACTGAGTATGATTATTACTAACTATATATACATGGGTATTGGGACATCCACTAAGAAATAAGCAACCTACCAATGGTCAGAACCACCAAGGAAAATTACTCTTTTCACTATCTTAGTAGCCATAAATTGCCAGTTGTCCTCAGCCAGAGGTTGGACCTTGGAAGTTCAACTTTCTTGATCTTGTGTGTGCAACTGCCACGTCCTCTTGAGGAGCCAACATTTCACAGCTTTCCTCATCCCATGGATCTTATTTTCTATCTGTTCATTTTTGATAATGTTCCCTGAGCTTGGGCAGAGTTGACATTGATATCCCATTTATATCTGAACACTCAGTCAGTTATTCTCAGAACTTATACATGTTATATGTCTCTCCATCAACTTTTACCCATTGTAAAAAGAAGCTTCTCTAACTGATGTTGAGAGCATCCCAGTTTCTCAAGTATAAAAATAAATATCCAGAAGGTAGTTTGACAACATGACCATTCAGTAAATCAACAGTAGCATCCCTGTAATGTCTATGACCTCCTAGCCATGAGATTTTGAGGAGATTTTTAGTACTAACCATGAATTCTTTCCTATAGAGCAGGCTTCATATCCAATCAGAAAATGGATGATTACCCCCACAACAGCCATGCTAGTATTATACCAGTGAGCACACATTGCTATCAATTCAAAACTGTAGTATGTAAATTCCAGCCCTGGGTAAGACTATTGAAGTATTTTTTCTCACCATGGCCTGTATAGAAACTAATGTCAAAACTAGGGTACTTATCAGGAAAAAAGATTCCTGGTTAGTTCATGATTGAATAATGTCTCTTCTGACATTAAAATGTATGGTTTCTGCATCAGTAGGATCTTATTTTCTTGTTCTAGTGGACAACAAATAGCAATGGCAATTGTATGTATTGCTTCACCTAACTTTGGAGCCTTTCAGCCAATTACTCATAGGGTAGTAATCAGTTTCTGACTCTGAGAATTTCATTTAATAACCCATTTAATAAGTATCTTCTAGAAGCACATTAATAAGTGTCTTCTAGAAGCATTTAGGGAATGCTCAGACACAATTTTAAATGATTTTTGTAATTACATTAAAAACTGGTTGTTATACATAAGATTTTATTAGACATTTTTGGTTTGGTTAACCAATTCTCTCGTAGCACCTAATTTTCTCAGTCTCTGTCTGCTTCCCCACTTAAACTTTTAACCCCTGCATTCTTAGCACCTTCTTTCATGCCATGTGGGTCCTAATTCTGTCCTTTCCCACCACACATTTTACTTTATTGCAGTCAGCAAAGCCAGAAGGAGTTGGAGAGGTGAGGAATGCTTTGACATTGGACATGGAGATGCAGAAGAAGCTTTGAACTGTGAATGTTGGGACTAGGATAGATGATAACTTTTATGTTGGACTTTATGCACGTAGCCTTATGGTATGGCTATAAATTTATGGGTGCCAAGGAATGAAATGTGGTTGTTTCAATGAGAATGGACTCCATAGGGTTATATACTTGAATAGATAGTCACCAGGGAGGGCTACTGTTTGATAGGAATAGAAGGATTAAGAGGTATGGTTTATCAGAAGAAGTGTACCATAGAGGTTTCAAAAGCCCATGCCAGGTCTAGTCTTGCTCTTTTGACCTGAAGTTCAGGATTAGTTCTCAGCTACAGTTGCTGGACCATGAAATGATAGCATGCTCCCTGCCATGATGATAACAAAACAAGCATCTGAAACTAAGCAAGCCTACAGTTAAATGCCCTTTTTTTTCCCAAGAGGTTCCTTGGTCATGTGTCTTTTCACAGCAACATAATAGTGACAAAGACATTTGCGTTGCAAGGATACCACTTTCATTGTGGTTTTTCTTCACCCCTCACTTCAGTTAGCGTTCCCCTTATACTTCCTTTCCCCTATCCAACCTGCTCTCTGTTTTAACCATTCTGCCCATGATATTCCTCCTTTTTATTTTCTTTTGTCTATATTCTGTTTCTAGTCTCCTGGTTTCCAAGTTTACTTAAAGTCAAACACATACAACAAAAATCACGTCAACACTTCATTGTAATAATCCAAATGCCATCAATGAGGAATTAAAACCATAACAAGAGCACTCAAATGTACTAAAGAATGCACATCCCACATTACGTTTCTATTAAGTCACACACTGTGCTCTTTCTTTCCACAAAGTATAAGATTTATCATACAAAATGGTAATTCTCAGTAATTGAAATTCATATCAAAAGTGGGGGAAATGAGGAGCATATGATTTTAGTATCTGATCCAAGTCTCATCACTAGAAAACAGTGAAAAATCATGGATTTCAACACAAGTTGTTGTATCATGAATACACCATTTAATCATCTAGTTTTTCTTAACCTTTCATACAAAATGTAAAAATTTCAATTTCTCCTCTTATCTTTTAAGGTCTTATATTTGTTATATCAATAAACAAAACAATTGAATTTTATATGTATTCTATATGAAGGATAAAATTATATTTAATTGCACTTATTTTTTTTTTATTATTGTGTGTGTCATATGCGCCAAAGAAGGAAGCCAAAGGAGTGTGCTGGTGTATTTCTTTATCAGTCTCTACAATATTCCATTAAGACAGGGTTATCTTTGAACCTGGAACTAGAATTGTCTTACTACTAGGATGCAGTCCATCAAGCCCCAGTGATTGTTCTGTCCCTACCCTTTACCTAAGAATATACGTATGCCCTAGACTAAACATATGGCTTGTAATTTAGATTCTGAGAATTAAAACCCAGTTCTAATGGTTGTATAGGAGTCATTCATAATCAATGAATGATCTATTCCATGGCATAATTTAATTTTAACATACATCTTTTAAGTTTATTGTTTGCTTGTTTTTTGTCTGTCTGTTTGAGAAAGGATATTATATTAGTTCAAACCTAAGCTGGTCTTGAACTAATGACATAATTTTGCTTACTTCAAAAAAAGAGAACATGAAAAAATGAAAAACATGAGTGTGAGAAAAGTACCTGATTAAAAACAACTGGAAGAATGGTGATTAATTTGGCTCACAATTTCAGTTACAGCCCATCATTGTGGGGATGTCAAGGCATCAAAAGCTTAAAGCAGATGGGCACAGTACATCCAGTCAAGAGCAGAAGGCAATTAGTAAATGTATGTATTGTCATATTTAATTTGTTCTCATCTTTTCATTCAAGCCACCCATCAAATGATGCCAACCCAAGGTAGGTCTTCTCATATCTATTATCCTTATTCAGGAAATCCCTCACAAACATGCCCATAAGCAGACCTATCAAATCCAAACAATTCCTCATTGAAATTGGCTTCCAAGGTGATTTTGCATCGTGTCAAGTTAACAACAAAGCCGAAGGTCTTAGTAGTTCAGTCCTGACCCTCCTGACTCTGCCTTCCTAGTACTGGAATTATGGGTGTATGTCATCACACCTGGTAGTTAATATTCATATTGAAACTATGACAGGCATTCCTGATTATTCATTGCCTTCAGATGAAGTATTCCACTATAGAACAATAGAATATTAATGGACAAAATCATATCATTCTTCTACCTTATAAACAAATATGTATTCTCTGTAGTATAATGCTTGTACCTAAACAAGTTTACAAAACCCAACTAGCTGCTATGATTCACTAACTTTGTACACTGTAAACATAGGTGGTTTGAATACAAATGGGTCATTTATCTGTTGCATGTGTTGTTGGGCTCTAATCATTTCTGAAAATTAACTGTAGCAGAAAGCTCAGCAAATATGTAGAAAGATGTAGGAAGTGAGATGGCTTTTAAAAAGAGCAGCTTTTTTCTTTCTCATTTTTAGCTAGCAATGTATTAATGTTTCTATCTCATATCTACTATATAAATTCTCTTTATTAGATCTTAAAATAAGGTTTTCCGACCTACCCACACAAATTATATGGATGCTCACAATGCCCTTCTGTTACCATACTATAGTTTCCAGTTTCCTATCAAAATTCTGATAGCTTATGATTTATTTTTGTTCAACTATATCTTCTAATCATCATGATCCCAGTAGGCATGGTGACAATAGATATATTAATACCCTGCTTCCTGTCATGACTCGAGTGGTGTGATTCAGTAAGATATTCTTCACGAATGACTTGCCGTCCCCAAACAGGAATTGTTAGAGCAGACATGTATTCAACCCTATAATTTGTTCAAGGAGTAAAAGTAATATGACTACACTCACTTGATATTCATTTGACAGGTAAAAAGACCTCCCAGGGAGCTAGAGAGTTGGCTTAGTAGTTAAGATTACCCACTGCTCTACCATAGGACCCGGATTTGGTTCTGAGCACCCACATGGCAGATCACAACTATCTGAAACCCATACTAGGTAATTATAAGCCCACTTTTGGACTATGTGGACACTGCATACACATAGAATACATACATACATGTAGGTAGCAATATCCATACACACAAAAATAACAAATAAAAAAATAACCAAAATGTCTTGAAGAAAAAATTTTCCATATCCAAGCCTTCTATATTTATTCCTTTCTATACAAAACTGCAATGCTCTAAACAAAACAAACAGAAATTAGTGTTCCTTTGTACCTTTTCAATAATTTAAAAAATTTTTGAGAAACTATTGTAGCTCTACTGACTATATAAGATAATTGGAATTCACTTATGTTGTGTTCAATAGTTCAAATATTATGTTCAGGTAAATTAAACGTGCCAGGGCAAACACCCAATCCTATAGCACCATGTCTTATAGATGCTTATGTAACTCTGCTCCTCCAGATTTGTGCCTTCAACATACATCTTTCTCTTGGGTTGGTTCAATTCTCTGTATGAAGTTTTCATGGACAGATACCTTATGGCCCTGGCCATTCAAACATCTAACTCAACCCATGATTAACATCCACAGTCTCTTGCAATGGCCTCTCAGGGTCTCTTTCTGTCTCAGGGTCTTCAAGCAGAGACTCCCGGACATACATTGCCTGGTCTCATCAATCCTCTGAAACTGTGGGAAAGGAATCCAAAATCCCCTCACTCTTGTATTCCTCCTGACTTTGAAGCTGACATCATGTAGATGATACTGCTGAATTTGGCTTTCATCTTGGGATGAAATCTTTGGACAGTTTGACTGCCTTTTGGAGTTTGAAGAATTGGAGTTGCAGTTAGCCTTAACAGTGTTAGACTGTCTTGAAATCACTTGCACAGAAGGAAATTAGTCCATTACTTCAAACTTATCCCCAGGCAAGATCGTAGGACAATAGCAAAGAGCAAACACATTCTTTGCCAAAATATTACAATAACAGTTTTTACCCCCTTTACTAATATTTTTCTCCCTCTAAAACTTATGCCTCCACAGTCTACATTGCTTTCAGCTCTGTCTTCCAGACTTCTACTAAGGTAGTCCATAAAGGCCCGCTTATACTATTCAGGCACTTCTCTAGCTCAAAGTGGTCAAAACTAATGTATTGCTCAAAACAAAAGAACAAACAAACACTCCACAAACAAAGAAACAAAAATAAATAACATGGTCTGATTCTTCACTGAAATAGCCCAACTTCTGTGCCAACTTCTGTATCTGTTACTATTTTATTGCTGTGACAAAATACCACGTCCAAGGCAACTTACAGATAAGAGTTTATTTAGCTTGTAGTTCCAGAGGATTGAGTAGAGGAAGTAGGCAGGAGGAGCAGCTAAGAGCACACATCTTGAACTATAAGAATGAAACAGAGAGAACAAACTGGCTATGGCAACAATTTTAAACTCTCAATGTCAACTGCCAGAAATATACTTCCACCAGGAAGGCTACAGCTCCCAAACTTCTCCAAACAGGGTCACCAGGTGAGGACCAAGTGTTCATCTGCCCAAGAATATGGGGAGCCACCATTCAAATCACCGTGGAGCAGAAATTTTTAGCTAAGTTAAAATTTAACTCTTAATATACAAATTCAATTATAGTAAAAATATTATTAAAGCAATGTTTTCTCAAAGCCTCATGGACCCTGTGATAAATTTCATCCTAGAGTCTATATTTGATTCAGGACCCATGTCTTCATAACCTAGACCCATGAAGAAGAAAATTCTGTATATGTCATACTTGGCCAGAGATAGTAGACATTTACATGGCCCATAAACTAATGCAATTACTTCATAATATTCTACATGATAGTATCTTTACATTTGTAAGTTGGTGTTTCCCATCAAATGTTATTCAATTATAATGAATTATGATTACTAATTTCAAAAGCAGATATACTTTTGAAATACTTTTTCATCGAAAAATGTGAATCCCATACAATTGGAATTATAAGTCATAAATACACCTGCTAATTCATTAAGAACTTGTTATTTTTGTCCAAATCAAGTGTTTTATCACCAATTGGCTGTCAAAAGATTTATCAAGTTATTTCATAGAAACACTACAAATTTTAGGTAGCTTTTAGTGCATTAGTCAGTACTTGTCATTATCTAAATAAGCCAGATTGTATCCCTGAAAAATTGGAAGATAGCACAATATAAAATCTGAAAATAAAATACTACATTTTTAATAGAATAATAAATCAGGCTCTTTTATGCAGCTCCTCCACTGTTTGTTGGAAAAACCTCAGGCAAAGAATTCTTGTTTCATCCTTACAGCTGCCATGTTTTCTTTATATTCAGGAAGAAAAATCTGCTCCAGCATTTTTTTTTCTTTTACATTTTCTTTGAGTGAATCGTTCTTTCAGCTCCTTGTAGTTTCTACGCTGTGTTTTACTCATGATGTCATTGTGTACACTTAAATGTAATATATAATATCAGGTAGTACTTAAAAGAAAATAGCAATGATTTAAGATGGAAACAGAAGACAGGAACTTAAGATCCCAGATCTTGATGAGTTGAAGTAATTATAATGATCTTTATCTTTGGGATTATGGGGATAACCCCTGCATATCACCAGTAATCAGGCTTGCTTTCTCCATCATTTACTCCTGTAGACATCATGTCATCTTTTGTAACACTTACATTTGTAAAACACCAGAAAGAGGCTTGGTCAAAGTGCCTTCTATCTATCCCATTATGGGTGTCTTTGTTAGAGTTTTATTACTGTGAAGAAAGACCATGACCAAGGCAACTATTATAGGGAAACCACTTACTTGGGGCTAGCTTACAGTTTCAGAAGTTTAGTCCATTATCAAAATGGCAAGAAGCATGGCAGCATTAAGGCAGACATGGTTCTGAAGAAGGAGCTTAAAATGAGTTCTACATCTTGATCCAAAGGCAGCAGCTTGAGACTGTCTCTGCACTCAGTGTCCCTCTTGCTGAAGACACTATGTATTTAAGAAAAAAGGCTAATAGAGTTTTAAGTATATCATAGTTGCTGGTTCCAGAGACCAGTTTGAAGTCATAGTGAAGAAAGGACAACAGACCTTTAGAGTACTCCCTCAAGGTTATCTTTATTTGCCATCGAATTGTAGCCCATGATCTGGCCATGTTAACTTCTTTACCCTCCTTAAAGAGGTACAGTAATCTCATTAGGGAAAAGGGAAAGGTGGGCTACTCAGGGAGGACAAGGGAGGTAACTACAGAAGGAGATAGGAAGAGGATAAAGGGCAGTGGCACAATACCAGTGGTATGATAGGGAAATGAAAAAAGAGAGGGGGCTTGTTAAGGAATGGGATGGAAAGTAAGTATAGGAGAAAGAAGTGAGTAAAATATCAGTATGGTTGTCTGGAAAGGCACAAAGAATCATATTAACTTTTGACTTAAATCTATAATGTGGGTAATGCAGTATGTGAGTATACATATATAATTTAAATAAACATTTCTTATCCATGCTGATACTGCTCCTCTCAAGAGCCCAAGACCACTTGACAAAATTCTAACATCATAGATGAAAAGCCTTCCTTTGAACTGTTGGCCAGGGATGTTTAAGAACCTCCCTGGTACATAAAACCTATTACTAGGGGGTAACCAAGGGCAACAGCAATAGGTTGTATCTTCTCTTCTTCTTTTTCTTCTTGTTCTTCTTCTCCTCCTCCTTCTCCTCCTCTTCCTCCTCCTCCTCCTCCTCCTCCTCCTCCTCCTCCTCCTCCTCCTCCTTCTCCTCCTTCTTCTTCTTCTTCTTCTTCTCCCTCTCTCTCTCTCTCTCTCTCTCTTTCTCTCTCTGTTGCCCTTCAGTCCTTCTATCCTGGTAATGGTTTTATTTTATTTCTCCAGTTTCTATAGTTACTACCAGAGTTAATACTGTTTATGTACTCACACCCAAACATTTGGAGATAGGAGACCTCAATGAATAGAACATTTGGGGAATTTTTTGTCGCTTGTTTGTTTTGCAGAGAGGGGTCTGGATGACCTCACTCAATATGATTGTTTCTACTTCCACCTATTAATCTGCATTTATTTTTTACAGTTAAGTAGTAATCCATAGTGTTTATGTATTTTCACATTTTCATTATCCTTTCATTAATTATAAGACATTTAGATTGTTTTGCTTTCATTTTACCAGAAGTGTTGGACAAGATTTCAAAGGAGGCAGGCAACCAAAAGTACTACTTAGCTATGACGCCTATGAACCACTTCAATAACAACCATGACATAATAACTTATTGGTACAGTAGTGCTTTTCATAACTTGGAGGAAATCTACAATTCTGTAATTTGACATGTGACCAGATTAGCAAGAGGGATATTATACCTGGTACTGAAAAACTGGCTAACTACTCCGTGTTGGTCAAGTTATTGTTATTGGAGGGTAATCTATAACCACTTATTTTCTAAACCAGTATAATACCTAACAATAATCTATAGACATTTTTTTTCTTTATACCCACAGATAAGAGTAGTCTTCAAACCCTCATCAAAGAAACTACTTCTCTTTGCAACAGATGCAAACCATTACAGAAAACCACAACCAATCAAAATGCCAGGTTGTGAAGCCCAATTTTATTGTATAAATCTACAAAACCTCCATAACAATGGTTCAGTGAATATTGAAGAGGAGGCAGTGAGATTGTAAGAATCACAGAATGAGGGAGATCTCTGATAGATTTTGTCTTGTAGCAACGTTAGAAACTCTCTACTGTGGAAACAGATGGCTCTGGATAGAGTGAAGTCCCTCGCATCTGCCCGGGGTTCTGTGGCTCTGGGAGGGACAGGACCCACAGGAAGTTCGGCCATGCGACCTCCCACAGTCTGCCTGGCAGGTGGGGGCTATATGAAGCCACAAGGATACAGCCTGTGGGTGGGGGAAGAGGCTGTTCACTGGAACACTGCAGCCAGCTCTGGAGTTCCCAGGCTCTGGGCATCAGCAGACTCCGCTTGATGCTGTGGGAGAGGTGGGAACAAATGGGGCCACAGAATGCAGCTGGTGTACCACAGCGAACACGGTTGGCAGCTTGGGCACAGGGTAGCTGCTTTGGCTTGGGCAGAAATCTGCTGGAGCTGGAAATGCTGAGACACTGAGATGGCTTAGACAGGAGGGTAGATGTGCGGCTCATTAGGGGAAGGCTGGTTCCATCGTTTCCCACGGCAGATGAAGATGAATAGAGACAGTCCATAGTTCCAAGGCGTTTATTGTCATTGTGGAGAGTGGCATGGGTGAGATCATACCCCGCAACCTCCAGGAGGGGCGAGTTAGAAATATTAACTGGGAAGGGGTGTGGCTAAGCCTCTAGGTGTCTTATTAACATGGGGATGGCTTGGGGCTGCATGGTCACACCTCTACCTGTGGTTGGGCTTGGGGGCATGACCCTTTTTTATGTGACCAAATGTCACAGACCTATGGAGAGATGTAGCCACGTGTTAGAAGTTGTATTCTAGGAGTTTTTGCAAATGTCTGCCATCCCTTATAGGCTGAAGACAGCCTACTGGGCCTGCAGTGTTCAAACCTTAGCTCTACCGGAAAACAGACTTCTTATCATAGCCCGACACTCTACCCATAAATAAACACCAACACAACCATCCAAACATTATCAGCAAATATGCAAAGCTGTATCGGAGAAAGCCCATGAGGCCTCACAAAGAACTCCAGACAAACCTAATAATGCTGGAAGTGGCAGAGATGGTCCTTCCCAGGAAAGGGAACACTAATTGATCACCTAGTGCCAAATGCTCAGTTACTTGTATGAAAACATACAAACAAGTAACATCCCATGGACTTCAAAGCTTACATTTAGGAATACATATGGATACATGAATACATATAGACATGCAATAATTATTATTGAGAAAATAAGACATGAATTTTAAGGAGAGTGGGAAGAAGTCTATGAAAGACTTTGGAGAGAAGAAGGAAAAGAGAAAAACGTTATAATTAAATTGCAATCTCAAAACTAAAGAAGAAAAACAATGTATTAACAGGATCTAACAGATCACAGGTTGCTTGGAAATAAATCATTTGTCTCCTAGGTTTAGCTTCATGAATAGGAGTCATTACCTTTTTAAGCCCTCTGTGAGTTAAGCCTTCTTGAGAAGCTATCTAGCTCATGGATGGCTTCTTAAATCCTAATTCTTAAATTTCGCCTAATCCTTGGGAAGCATACTCGTTTGATATTCACTGTCCTTGGGGGTGTGGATAACTTACAGACCTCCTTCCCATTAGTGCTTTTACCATTCATACCGTCAGTTGGATTTCACCTAAAATAGTCTGAAGGGTGTGTCTGTCCTACTATGACTTCCACCTCGAGAGTGTCCTTTCCTAGTAGGGAGATGCACATATTATACTCCTGGGAGCAATAATTACCTACCCTCAGAATGAGTTTAGTAGGTTTCACATGTATGGTTTCTATCTTGTACCTGTCCACCATCACCCATTGGTACTAACGCTTTCGAAGGTTACTGTGAATCCATGTCTATTCTGCTCCAGTATCTACTAGGGCAAAGGTATTCATCATATATGCGAGAGACCAATGAATCTTCAGTTCAATATGAAGCCTCTGGTTACTTGTAGGTCCCTCACTTGTGGGTAAACATGACCACTCTATAAAAGGAAAAGGTGAGGAGAGTCCCATTCTGAATGGCCTTCCTCTGTAGAAAGGGGAACAACAAAAATGATCTGTATATCCTGGTTAACTATCCAGGTTTATCTGATGGTGAATTGATGGTCTGAGAATTAAGCCCTCCAGAGGCTCATCAATTCATTTGCTTGCCCATCATTTTTGTTCCTAGAGACTCTGAACTGCACACATCTGTCCACATCTGTATTTGGAAGATACAGAGAAGCCCCCATTGTCTAACGATATTCTCTCCTCATTCACTCCTTCACTTTTGCTTGCTTTAACAACTTGCTAAGATACAACAGGTCTGATCTAAATCTTTTAGATCAGCCAAAGCCTTTCTTGATTCATATGGGTTATGAACACCATGCAGTTCAGGTTGTCCCTTTTTCTGCTATTTTCCAGTCCCTAATATTAACAGGGATTTCAACTGGAGATAATCAGGTGCCCTCGATGGCTCCTATGAGTCAAACCATCAGAAACCGATAGCTCTAGATTTAAAGTCTTTCTCTCAAAAAGGTATGGATGGTTATGTTGTTCAGCCTTCCTGCTTCTGGAGTGCTATATTTGATCCCGTGTGCCCCATATCTCTTAGCATTACAAGCCATGTGGAGAAAGGCTTCTTCATTTGTTGCTAGAAAGTTGTTTCAACCTCCAACCATTCTGAAAATGAATATTCCTATTTCTATATCTTCCTGCACTAGAGCACTGCTAAGATCTCCATCAGCATGCTGGATCATAGATTTTCAATTTCACTATATTAAAGGTCAGGGCTGAGGGCGTCTGTGATCACCTCTAGGTCACTCCTTTCCTCATTGCTAAATGATTTCTCCACAGAGTTCCAGGTTTGGGGAGGCCAGGAGGTACTCTGTTTATTGGTTTAATATAGGACCTCTTCCCTTTTTGACCACCTACCTATAAAAATCAGCAGACCAACACTTCCATTTCATTGTGTCTTTTACCTGGTAACTAGGAGGCCAGTGTTGAGTCCACCAACCTCATATATTTTTTTTGCTGCAATTCTGCTTATACTAGTAACCCGTCTTGGCTATCTTCTCAGCCATGTGCAATATTGGAAGAGTTCCATCCAGCAGGTGTTCCATGTTTGGATACTCAGAGAAGAGTCTAATAACCATAACTTCTGGCCGTGAAGGAGAAACTATCAACAAGATAGGCAACTATAGTGATTTTATTTTATTTTATTTTATTTTATTTTATTTTATTTTATTTTGCAAGGAGGTGATGCTGAACTCCAAAAGAAGGTGATTGTACTTACTCCCAAAAGGGACTAAAATTATATATGAGAAAATAGTGGTTTACATGTATTTGAAAGCTTGTAACCAAAAGTAGACTTTAAGCTTTTTTCCTGAGTTGCTTTTGAACAATGATGAGGCATATCTGTTTAAATCAGTTGACTACAAAGCTGAGAAAACCAAATTTTAGGTTTAGTAAAAGATAATCACATAAGAGTGTTAAAATAAGTAAGAAAATATGAGCAGACTTTGAAGAATAAAAAATATACCTCAATGGAACATTATGGAGAAATTGGTTATAGTCTATTAAAGAATCCACAAAATCTTCAAAATAATAATTTTATTTATACTGGACTTTGAGACATGAGCTTGTGTAAAGCAGAAACCCAAGAGATTTCATGAGCAGGGATCATGCTTAGAGAAAATTGGAAAATGTGCCTGTGAATAAATTACAGGATTACACTTGCTAGGATGGTAGATAAATGGCTCACATGGGCTGCTGGCATCACCATCTGACAATCTTGAGATTGCAACATGAGGTGTGTTCAGTTAATTCATGTGCCATTAAAAGCCATAAGCTGGGGAAATGGCATACTCCAACATAAGGAAGTAGAAAATATTAATTTATTATCATGATGCTTCCCGCTTTTTCTGATTTAATAGTGAAAACTAACAGTATAACCAAAAGGTAGATAAATATTTATTAATATTGGGCTAGTTATATTTTGCAGATTATCATTGTCTGTAAATATGTTTTTAATCTATTAGACATTTTACTGAGAAGAAGGAGGAATGAGTTTAAAATCACAAGAAAATATATTTTGCATGCTTGGTATTTACCATTTATGTACTCTAAGCTATTATTATTTCTATGAGAACAGCTTACATTTTTTTGGAGTGGAAAAAATTCTGAATAACTGGTAGTGTAAGCTACACATCACATACAAGCACTCATATACACATCACATACAAACACTCATGCACACATCACATTAAAGCACTCATGTACACATCACATACAAACACTCATGCACACATCACATACAAGCACTCATGTACACATCACATACAAACACTCATGCACATATCACATACAAACACTCATGCATATATCACACACAAACCTCATACACACATCACATACAAGCACTAATATACACATCACATACAAGTGCTCATGTATACATCACATAAATGTATTCATGTACACATCACACATACACTTTATGGGAAAAAAAAACCCTTCAACTTCATTTTCAGTTGTTTCCATTTTGTGAATTCACACTGCATAGAAGGCACTGTGTTAGCTCTTATGGGAGATGCAAAGGTTGGAAGTTGAGGTTCTACATTGAAAGAATAGATAATATGATACAGATATAAAACTAGGTCAAAAAGCTGCACCTCAAGTTGGGATATGAGAATTGCCATTAGAGTTTTGCACCTGCCATCTTTCCCAGCCTTCTTTTGACTTCAACGCATAAAAATACATTTATTGTATGTTGTGTGTTTATATAAAACTGACACAAAGGTGTCATTGAGTGCTGTTGTAACTTCACAATGTATGTATCTTCTAATGCCTTCTATTATCTTGTTTCTCTATGGTTATTAACGGGTATTTAGTCATCACATGCCATTCTCAGAACAGTAATATCTAACATATTAAAAATGAGAAACTATGTATGTAAGTGGGCACAGCAAGAAGCCATCAAACAAAGCCACTCTATGGATAGAAATTCAGCTTCTTAAGAGCAAAATCAGTTCAGATAGTGGAAGACAGCACCAAGCTGTATGGATATCTTGCAGGGAGAAGGCAGCCTGAAAGCTGGAACAGACCTGTAGTTAGCATGGGTACTTTCAGACAGATTGGGAGCTGATAGTTGCAGTTAGGAACATCCCACCAGACATTAAGAGCTTCTGAGAAAAGCTTTAGGAGCTGAGGTGTCCCCTTAAACCTTTGTTATCAGCACTGCCATTTTGGGACCTAATTTGTGCCATTACACCCCAGCCTTTTGTTGATGATAAGGACTGATGGCATTCCTCTGGCTACTTCTAGCCGAGAAGGGATGCTAAAATGTGAGTTCTGGAATGGTAGTCAAAAGCAGGACCTCAAGGCAGCAGTCAGTGATAGAAGACCTGGGGAAATTCCATCAGAAGCATCTGGTTCACCAGTCATTTGGGTCAGCTCACTCATTGTTTTCTGAAAAAAATCTCTGACAAGACAGAGAGTAATCATTACTATAAGGAGACTAGAGATTAAAGAACTAAGAAGAGGCACAAGCCAAAAGCCCATGGAAATCATGGTGGGAGCCTTGTATTGGAGTCATTTTCCAGGGCTTCAATTCTGTATCTGAACTCATGCAGCTTTTTATTTCATTCTTTTACTTGGCAAGATTGATTTACATAGTAACAACATTTTTCATTAAGAAAGAGACAAGTTCTTCCTTTCTTTGTACTCACCAAGTCAAGAGCCCTTCAGTTTTGTCAGACTGCCACCAAGGCATGGGAGATGATCTGGTATGGGATTAGCAGTGCTGAAATAGATTCCTGGATAGCATCCCTTATCTGAGTGGAGATCTTCTGAGACAGATACAGACTACAACACAAAATTAGCAGAGCCCAGCAGAAAGAAAAGATCCATACCACAGGAAAGCTGAGTTGGAAGTATGGTTCAGTTAAAGGAGGAACCAGTTTCCTAAAGGACACAAACACACTTTCTAGGTTTGGGCACCAAAATGTTAAGAAGACACAATGAGAAGCCACCAAACAAAGCAACTCTGTAGACAGAAAAGCAATTCATTAAGAGAAAAAGGCGGATGGGTAGCCCTGGATAATGGAAGATGGTGCCTGGTTATAAAAGCTTGTTAGGTTTGGAGGGTGGCAACTTGAAAGCTGGAACAGTAGGGAGTTTAGAGTGGGGACCCTCCGATGGATGCGATTAGGAGTGTGCAGCCAGCCATTGAGGGCTTCTGAAAAACACTTTAGGTTTCTGTTTCCTAGCAAAACCCAACCCAGACAGGCTCTCAGGGTAGTATATGGTTTGCAAAAATTTAAGGGAGGGAAACTGCCTGATCTGGTCCAGCCTGTCCAGAGACGCATATCATGATACATCTGTTTAAAGTATTATGTTATCAAACCATTGTTACTTCATCTGAGTGTGTATTGATATCACATTGCTAAATTACCAAATTAGATAGATGCTCTTACAATGAAGATGTTCTGTTCAGAAGGTAAGGCAGTCAGGTGAGACAGAACACCTCCAGACATGGGCAGCCAGGTCCATTTCTGTCTGAGTGTTACAAATGCCTTATCAAATTCTGTGTTTTATGATGTGAGATGCTTGGGAAATCCTGCCCTTGGGACTTGTTTGGCATTAGAAATACAATTACAGCTCCTACATTCTTCAGCGAGCAGCTTAGAGAAGGTGACATTTTTGGAGCCCTGTCAATCAGGACTAGTGAATAAACTGTGACTCATACCTTAACACTGTGTATTCAAGCAAAACTTTTCCTAAAATTCAGAAAATGATTTTAAAAGAAGTGCTTCAGGGTACCTAATATTTTGTAAGTGGCTGTTTTAAGAACATTGACAGACTTATTAATGGTTTCTACAGTATTTTAGTTTTAAGTTAAAATGAGTTTCTCTGAGTTGGACAAAATGCAAAGACTTTCTGAGCTTATATCTTACAAAATAAATTATAGAATCTCTTGCCAAATGTTGATCTGTCTGAATGCAATGCTATTATGCCATTTGCAAACAGTGAAGTATAATGTGTAATAAAATAATAATAGTGTAAATACTGAATCATCTTTCTTAAACAAGCCTGCATGGATTTCTCAAATATAATCCATAGCATCACATGGAAAGAGGAAACATAGCTTATAGTTATCTCGACTAATATTCGTGTTTTCAATATATTGCTTTTCCAGTAAAGGATTATTACTTTCACCAGCTAATGAAATAAAAGCAAAGGATTCTAATTATAAGTATTGCCTGTTATGCAGAGCAAGTACCTTCATCTTCACAAATAGATTGCAAGGTGACTTTCATATTATTTTCAAGAAACTCTCATTCCTTTAGTCAATGCAATACATTGCACATGGATAATTACATTTTGGTAGTCATGGCAATTCTCATTACTTATCATCGTCTTTAAAGTATAATAAATTTCAGATGAATGGAGAGCTGAATAAAATACAAGATTAAAGTTGTAGGGAGTTTGCATAAAATGCTAAGTGAGTATATTTAGAGATAAATCTGTCATTTTACAAATTCAATATATCTATGAAGATGATGATGTTCTTGTTCCATATGCTGAGATAAGCAGCTGTAGATTATTTCTGAAGTTTCAAGCAAGCATCATATCCTATATGTCTTACCAACAGCAAATTCTACAGAAAAGACCCTCTCTGGAAAATGTCTAAATTACATTTTATTTGCATCAAATGCTCTCTTAGGATTCCCCAATTCACATCAAAGTACTAAGCACTATTTGTATGTGTGTGTGTGTGTGTGTGTGTGTGTGTGTGTGTGTAGAATTGCATACATGCATTTTTAAGATGTTGGATTCAAAATTTTAGAGGCATAGATGATTATTCTGGCTTTACTTTATATATTCAACTGTCACCATGTTTCGTTGAGTCCTCTTTGAGTTCTTTTTTTGAAAAAAAATTATTTTTTCCTCTCTATAATTTATACTGTTAATATTTGTGATGGTGTGAATATGAAATTTCCTCCCAAGGCTTATTTATCCAAGCCTTTTTCAGCCTTGGTATGATTTTGGAAGCTTCAGGAAGTAAAGGCTAGTGGGAAGATGGAAATCATTAAATTTAGGTATTTGGGAGGACATCTTACATGAGGCAACTTTGTGTTGACTTTTTATCTTCTTAGTCTGAATTATGTGATATCTTCCTTTTTATATTCAACAAACCCTCTGAAACTGAGTATATAGGAATAAGTCATCATTTTAAGTGGTTCACGTGGTTCACAGCAGATATTTTGCTCCAAGAATTAGAGGACGTGGACATCCTAGCTCCAGCTCTTCTTCCCTAAATATCCATTTTGCTACAAACAGTTCGCATTGACAGAGATTTTTTTCTTTTTTTCTTGTCATAGTCACATGACTAACAAACTAAATTACTGTTTATATAAACAAATAAGAACCAATATACAAAACCACACAAGAACTCTTGTGGCCATAAGAATTAATTTGAAAATCGCAATTTCCCCTTTCAGATGCTCAGGTGGCTTGCACACTTCACTCACTAAATGTTTTGTTTTAGGACTACCCCAAATGAGTGTTGGTAATGGGAGTATATATAGTGTGTATAAACATAACTCTATTTACATTAGATTATATTGAACAAAATTGATACACCACAGTTTGAGAATGAACAAAAACTTATCAGAAAAGCTCAAGACAGCAACTATGTTTCTCAACCTGTGACTTTATTAACAATCAAATTATTCATAGAATGGGAAAACAGAGAGGTAAAGTACAGACACCCCTGAGTTTCCTGAGTCTCATTGCATTCGGCCTCCATATTTTATTCATGACATTCAAAATACTGCCTAAGAAACATCAGTTGCACCAAAGGAGATATATCAGTGATGAATTACCTGTTTAATGTTTTAATAATTATATTGGAGATATGATGTTCTCTAGCACATCATGGTTCATAAATCTACAATTGTGTTTTCATTTATTGTAAACATGCTATACAGCCCAGGTAGTCCTGTGCGCTACTTAGGTGTCAACTATCCTTGATCATTTCTTTTTTTTTTTTACTCATAAGGCACATTCCTTCTGTTGGGAGTAAGAGAAAAGAATGTTAATCATTGTTCAATTATTTTCATGAGACCATACTGAAAAAGTCAGTTCTTCCCCATCTAAAAGTAATCCCATTAGTTAGAATGATGTATTAGTGATTCTAACTCTACAGTATTAGTAACTCTACATACTCTATGATGTATTAGTAACTCTACATACTCCATGATGTATTAGTAACTCTACAGTGAGTACCTCTATGTTCACCCATTATTTATACCATATGATTTATATAATCTGCTTTGTGTTTGAACACCTCTGGAAAATTAAAAGTTCAAAACTGTTGGTTCTAAAAAAAACTGCTTGTAAATTTTCATGTGGTTAGAAACTAAATAACCAAAGGGAACAAGGGAATCAACAAATACAAAATCATTAGGACTGGGAGAGTAAGACCCACTGCGGGGGCTCTGTTTCAATGGAAACAATTTACAAATAATTATCTTCTGGTTGGCCAGAAGATAATTTATTTCTATTTCAATATTTTATTAGTGAAATAATTGGTAGCTGTTTGGGTAAAATAACACTTCTTTGGAAATATATATGCATTAATTTAAAATTAATATATCACTTATTACCCAAACCTAATTTATATGAGCATATAACCCGAGAATGTCAAATTTTTATTCCCTTCTTGCAATGATAACAAGTATGCACAAGAACTGTTTTCAAATTTGCAGTCATCTAAAAAGTGACATGATTTCACTTGTTTTTCTAGGACTCCGGTTTATTCTGTTTTTATTTATTTCACTGTATATAGTAAAGGGCCTAGAGGAGGTAGTTAGAACCTATGGGTTGTGAAATTTTGGGGGGACAAATGACCCTTTACCGGGGGTCGTATAGCAGATATATACATTACAATTCATAGTACTACAAAAGTTACAGGTAGGAAATAGTAACAAAACAATTTTATGGCTGAGGGTCACAGCAACATGAGGAACTACGTTAAAGGATCTCATCATTAGGAAGATTGAGAAGCATTGGTCTAAAGAGATGGCTCATCTAATTAAAAAAAAAAAAAATTGTTCTTGCAGGTGCCGTTAATTTGATTCCCAGCACACACTTAACTTTTGGTAACCCCAGTTCCAGGGGACCCAACACCACCTTCTGACCTCTGAATGCACAAGGCATGTATCTGGTGTGCAGACACACATTCTGACAAAGCACTTAATCACTTCAAATAGAATTCAAAACGAATGTACAGCATATTGGGTTTTACTCTGAAATTCCTAGACATGTTTCATTGTATGTTACTTATATATGCTCCCATACTCCTCCACCCTCGTCCATATTTGGGTGGTTTTCTTCTTCCATGATAAAAAAGAAAGCATCAGACACACTATTTTTGTTAAACACACATTTCTTTCTGTTGTTCCCTACCTCCTCTGCTTCCTTCAGACCTCTTTTTTTTTCTCCAAAAACCAGCTTCTATGAACACACGCACACACAAACACACACAAACACACACACACACACACACACACACACACACACACACACTTTCTTTCTCCATATGGGAGAAAACATGTAACCTTCAATCCATTTTCTTACAAATGACATAATTCAATAATTAGAACTTAGTCAACCTCAACTCTTTTATATCAGTTCTTCAGCTGATGAACTTGTAGGCTTGTTGTGCAGCAATTCCCATTACCTGCTAGCATTCCTGTGGGGTGCTGGTGTTGATTCTATGTTGGTCCACTAAAGAAGATTGGAGCTGAGTCAGATAACTTCTATTTCTGAGTTTTTAGGAATCTCCACAGAGACTTTCATAGTGGCCACATCAGTTTACGTTACAACTCGAGATACATAAGGGGAGTTACTCTTTCCTACATATTTGTCAACTTTTGTTTTATTCATTTTCTTGACAACAACATTCTGATTGGGGTTGAAATGGAATCTCAATGCAGCTTCAGTTTCTGCTTTGCTGATGACTAAGATGCTGAGGTTTTTTTTTTTCAAGTATTGTTTGCTATTATCATTCTTCTGAGAACTGACTGATCAATTCATTTGGCAACATACTAGCTAGAAGGTATGATTTAGGCAGTTTAATTTCTGTAATTCTTCTGATTTATTTTTTAAAATAGATATAAACAAAGTAGAGAAAGATTTCTTTAATAGATGCTCTAAATCATTAAAAATAAGAAAATAGATGCAATAACCTGTCTTTTCCACGAATTGAAAGAATTATTATCTAAACAGCCAAGTTATGAAAAGTAACTTGCAGATTTTATGTAATTCCTATTAAAATCTCAATAGCTTTCTTCAGATAATGAAAATTCATGTCAAGGCACAAAAGTCCTGTAATAACCAAAGCACTTCTAAGCAGGGAAAACAATGATAGAGAAATCATAACAGATGTTCTCATACTATACTACAGAACCATAGCAACATGTTACTGTTTTTATTACATGGTTTTATAAACAATATACCTGTTATTTGTCTGTAGCTTAACCTAGGTGCTAACACTCTTTGTCACTGGGATGACATTGACCTTCTGTTCTTCCTGACTCTACATCTTTATTCCTGGGATTAAAGCATTCCTAACTATGTCCTGTTTATATATGGTACTTGGATTGGATGGAAGGCTTTCTGCTTTCTAGACAAGCACATTATTATTATTGGTGCTTCTCCTATAGATCGCAGCCTCCTAATTTTTATCCTAAGTGTTGAAAATATATTTGAAAAGACAGTCTATTCAATACATGGTAGTTGAAAAATCCAAAATGAAGTCTGAGATGAAACCAGGTCTGTTCATCATCATATTTGTAAAGTTTTATTACCTTTTATCTTAGTTTTAGTAGCACTTCTTATATGTTGACTATATGAAGATGAATCTTTTCTATAGCATATATTCAAAGACTAGCAATCAGTTAAAAACAGATCTACTATAAGACAGATTATTTAGTAGTTTAATTCATATCCACTACTGCTTTTAATTAAATTGTTTGATTGAGCATACTTCAGGACTGTGAGTAGAAGATGACTACAGAATTTCAGATTCCAATTGCTGCACAGTTTTAGAACTATGATACTTAACCAACTACAGGTGGGGAGGTAATGGGAAGACAGAAATAGACAAGAGAGACTAAAATAAAATAAAATTATAAATAAATACATGTTGGCTCCTTGCCGGCAGGTCCAGGAGAGAGGAGAGAACCAGGTCCAGCAGGGTCTGTCTTGACTGAGCTGAAATGGTGAGTGTCAATAGCCCAAAAGAAATGGGGAACGGAATAGAGGGTTTCCAAAGGGGAAAACATTTGAAATGTGTATAAAGTAAATATCCAAAAATAAAAATAAAAATAGAAAAGAAAAAGAAAAAAAAGAAACACACCAGGCCAGGAGTCTTGTCAAAGCAGGAACTCACTTTATGAAACTAGGCACTTGCTTATATAGAGAAGGCAAGAAGTGGGCACTTAGGTATGGGAAGAGATGACATAGGAGGCAGGGAAGGATGGCAGAGGGTAAGGGGTAACTGATAGGGTCAATGGCAAAGCTTCACATCAGCAATGGCTGGGCAGAGGCAGGGCCAAACAGGTCTTGCTGAGTCACCCAGATAGGGAAGTGACTGAGACAGGTCTCAAAGCTCCAGCCAGGCTTAGGCTCTCCCACAAGTTGGCAGAAAAGAGCTAGGTTCTGGTTTGTCCTCAAGGCCCAACAAATACAGGTAATCTTTGGGATGGTAATGTCCTTCCTTAATATTCTTTTAGTGCACTAAAAAGAAATCAAGAGGAAAATGTCAATCTACGTCTATTTCATTATGAAAAGAGTACAGAAGTTAAAACTCATGGGAGAAAAGCTGTTGCAAACTTTTTGATGGGGAGAATAGTTGACTATGTTTGGATATTTGGATTTACTAACTTAAAGTAAATGGATTCTTAGAACTCTTATTTACAAAAGTAGGGAACTAAAACCATCAAAGTCAAATATTACCAATTAAGAAAATGCCAACATGTAACTGAATAAAATTAAAGATGATTTACAAAGTAAACAGCATTAAATAAGTCAATGGCACAATAGATAAAAATATGTTTCTGAAAGGAAAAAGAACAAAGAATAAATAACCTCCGGGTATTTTGTTATTTTTGTTGTTGCTTTGATATTTTTTCTTTTGTTGGTTTTTATTTGTTCTTGCTGTTTGTTGTTGTTGTTGTTATTACTGTTATTTTTAAAGAATTAGGAGCTGGAGAATGACAACATCTCAAAAACTGCTACCAATAAAGTCTTTGCTTTGGAAGAAAATAAACACAGCAAAGGAAAAAAAAAAGCAAAAAGATGGTGTAAGGAGGAGAATTATACAATTTTTAAATGGGGCAAATATTTAGGATTGGAAAAATTATGCTGCTTTGAAGGCAATACAGGCAAAATTCCTCAATGTTATATAATGTGAATTTCCAAAAGGTATAATTTATATAGACAAATGGGCCCATAAAATAGACCCTGTTTGATGATAACTGTGCTCTACAACATTAAATTTAAAGGTCAACTGTCTTAGTCAGGGTTTTTATTCCTGCACAAACAGCATGACTAAGAAGCAAGTTGGGGAGGAAAGGATTTATTCAGCTTATACTTCCACACTGCTGTTCATCACCAAAGGAAGTCAGGACTGGAACTCAAGCAGGTCAGGAAGTAGGAGATTATGTAGAGGTCATGGAGGAATGTAACTTACTGGCTTGCTTCCACTGGCTTGCTCAGTTTTCTCTCTTATAGAACCCAAGACTACCAGCCCAGGGATGACACCACCAACAGGGGGCCCTCTCCCCCTTGATCACTAATTGAGAAAATGCCTTACAGCTGGATCTCCTGGAGGCATTTCCTCAAGGGAGGCTCCTTTCTCTGTGATAACTCCAGCTTGTGTCAATTGACACACAAAACCAGCCAGTACAGTTATCATAATGAAAAGAAGAAACTGGCTTATATTGCCTTGCATTCTATAGACATCTCTTCCATATGTTGCTAGATTCCTTTTGCTCAGAAGTTTTTCACCTTCATGTAATCTTGTTTGTCAATACTTGATGCTATTTCTTATGATACTGGAACTCATTTCAGAAAGTTCTTAACTATGTCTGTATCTTAATATGCTACATTTTCCTATACCATTTATTAAAGAGGTTGTCTTTTGTTTATTTTTTGACATTTTTGTCAATGTCATGTAGCAATTTCCTCTGAAATGCAGCATTCTGTCTTGGATGGAAACTTGTAAAGGCTCAAAGAAATGTCTAAACAGAGTTTCATCAAGATTAAGAGAGTAAACAATTCACAAGTATCAGGAAAACCATGAAATTTACCAAATTAACAAGTACCCTCCCCTCAAAGTTGTATAAACAATCAGGACTGTGTAGAAAACATTCTTCAACCTCTTAAGCTACATTCATACTATACAGAGAGCTTTAGTAGTATAACTTTTGTGTATCAATACCAAAGTTGGAGTGTGAAATGGCATCTCAATAATCCAACTGCCTTTGAGGGATCCATGCTGCTCATAGAAACCTGTGTGAAACATACTCCTGTAACTAGTTCCAATAAACTCACCTTGTTTTTGTTCTTCTTCATCACATCTACCTCTGGTGGAATCATTTCTTAGGTTTGACCTATATACTTTATCTGTTATGGGAGGAGTTTGTCCAAATTTTCTAAGGAGTATTGTCACATGACACATCTGGCACACATTGGATCAAAAGAATCAAAAATGAGTTTGGGAGGATGGTCCCTGCAATAAGTGCTAAGACATGCACCTGAGGTTAATTCATTTGAGTGTGGCACATTCGTGGGACATTTTCCAATATGCTTACCTTTCCCAATGTGCTATGGAATGGTGTGCATCATTGCTGCAATGGTGGTAGCAGGATTTATGTGATAGCTGAGAAGATATTCAACTGAAGGCAAGGTGTTGGTTAATAAAGTGTCTTTTGGTGAATTCCAAGGGAGGACACCTTCCTCTACTAAGAATGATGAGGCATGTGTCCTTGAAGAAGGGGGTCTACCTTGTGAGTAGAAGGATGACCCCCTGAAATAGCTGATGAATTAAAGAGAGCATTGCAATTACAAAAGGTAGTTTGTATAGTTAAAGATCTTAAGTAGATTGTTAGCACAATTTCATGGCCTTTGTTTTATGCAATTCTATACATGACATTGAGTATCAGCTGCCTTTCCAGAAACAACTTGAAAGACTATGGAAATAATAGTAAGTTGAATAACCATGTGGTTTCTATCTTCCACATTAGTCTCTAATGTGAAATAGAAAATGGAGAAAAGTAAGTCTGAGATGGTGAGCTGATTTGCAACTTCTCAGAGTTGGCAGGGTAAAGGGGAAATTGAGTGAAGTCCAATCTATCCTGAAGCGCTCTTCCTGGGATGCAAAACATAGGAGTTCACAGAGTGATACAATGATAAAGAAGAGAACAAGCAAAGGGGATAGAAGATACCTCCCATCCCAACCTTAGAAACAAAGAAAGGAAAATGTCATAATTCAGCATATGCATGGATAACTTCAAAAGGACACAATGCTAGAAGCCATGAGAGCCTAAAATTGTTGTGCTTCTTAACTACCTAAATAGAGAACTACTTTTAAAGGAGTATCCCCAGCACATGTATAGTAGAGGACTGTCTGGTCTGGACTCAGTGGAAAAAGAAGTGCCTAATCCTCTAGAGACTTGGGCCTCCTTTAAGGTACAGGTGAAGAGGAGGAGAATCCTCTGGAGACAGGGAGGTGGAGGAATGGGATGAGGAACTGTGGGAGAAGAGACTGGGAGGGGGCAATAGCAATAACTGGAGATATATATATATATATATATATATATATATATATATATATATATATTATATCAGAAAATAAAAATGAAAATGAAAGGAAAAGGAGGAAAGGAGGAGGAGGAGGAGGAGGAGGAGGAGGAGGAGGAGGAGGAGGAGGAGGAGGAGGAGAGCTTAGAGCTTGCCCATGCCTGGTCCATGTGGCTCTAGTCTATGGGGCATACTGGATCAATATAAATGCCTTGCATGTGAAGAATCTGTCATGCAACTATTTACTCTTCCTTGACACAAATTCTATAAAAGCTGAAGGAAAATGAGGGAAACCCATCCCTGTCCCTTCTGGACTAGCTCATAGGACCCATTAAATAAATGTACATTTGGTTTTTACCAGCTGAGGTCCTCATCATTATCAGGGTCTGCACGATAATAATCTCAGGACAAGCATTAGAAAATTGGTCTTAGTGTCTCAGTTTACCAAATCAGATAGACTGGGTTCACAGTTAAGAAAAAGTTTACTTGGCCTATTTCTTGGGGACAGTATGGAGTTTTCTTGGGTGTGCTGAGTTCTAGGGTAAATTGTGATATTTATGAGATAGTAGAGACTCTGGTAGATCTAAAAGACATAAAAAACTAGTTTGACATAGGCTGTCCTGACCACCCAGCTCTCCCAGAGACTAGACCACCAACCAAGGAGTATACCTAAAGGAATCTTTGGCTCCAGATACATAGGTAGAAGAGGATGGCCTTGCCAGACAGCAACAGGAGGGGAGACCCTTGGTCCCAGGGAGATTTGATGCCCCAGAGTAAGGGGATGCTGGAGCAGTAGGACAGGAGAGTGTGAGGTGGGTGGGGGAGCACTCTCATATAGGCAAAAGGGAGGTGGAGGGCAGAAGTGGGATAGGAGGGGTGACAGAGGGGTAACAAAGAAGTGGGATATCATGGGATGGGGGTTGGTGGAGGAGGTAACTGGGAAGTATGATATCATTTGAGATGTAAAGGAATAGAATGATTAGTAATAATAAAAGTAAAACTACAGTTTGAGTTGACAATATGATGAAGTATTTAAGAGATGGTAAAATGGAAGCAAAGTCTTTAGGCTATCAGAAATAAGGAACAGTCTCTAGTGGCAAGCTAGTCACCACATTAGAGTGAAAACCTTGGTCCTGAAGAAGACCAAGGAACACAAGAGTCCTGCTGAGACCCTCAGAGGTTGGAGATGCATGGATCCCCAATATAGAATACCATGTCTAAGAGGCCTGATAGCTTAAGAAAATTGTCTATGGATTATAGAAATCTAGGACTAAAGAGAGTTGTATCTACCATGTGTACTAACATATATCAAATACTGCTCTTTTAATAATTAATAGATATAGTAAAATCTGTTTATACTGTATTATCTATTGCTGATGTTTCTTTTCAATATTCCCTTAGCTGCCCAAGACAACCATCATGTTATTGATTAGATGATGATGGAATTTCTAAGACCTTGCCCACATTCAGTAAAATCAGGCTTTGTTACATAATTCCTATCTTTGAGTGTTTTGGAGATTTTTAACAAATTGGAAATAACAGCCCCAGGAGACAAAGGTTGTTATATAATTAGCTCATTGTTGGGAATTTCTCTTTAACACTTATTTTTCAGAGAAGACTTCCGAATAGTAAGCCTATATCCCTGTTGTTGGTTTCATTCCACAATTAGATGATGAGTCCCTATTACACATACAGCTACCAAACCTGGATGCTATTGTGGATGCTGGGAAGCGCTTGCAGATGGAAGCCTGTCTCCTGAGAGGCTCTGCCAGAGCCTGACAAATACAAAGGCAGATGCTTGCAGCCAACCATTGGACTGAGTGCAGGAGTCCACAAAGGAGAAGTTAGAGAAGGGACTGAGGAGCTGAGAGGGTTTACAGCCCCATGGAGGGAACAACAGTGTTAACATGCCAGACCTCTGGAGCTCTCAGGGACTGGACCACCAACCAAAGAATACACAGGAGGGATCCATGGTGCTGGCCACATATGTGGCAGAGGATGACATATTTGGCCATCTGTAGGAGTAGAGGCCTTTGAGCCTGAGGGTGTTAGATGCCCCAGTATAGGGGAATGCCAGGGCTGTGGGTGGGTGGTTGGGGTAACACCCTCATAGAGGCAGGTAGAGGGGGTTTCTGGAGGGGTCACCTGGAAAGGGGATAACATTTGAAATGTAGATAAAGAAAATATTCAATTAAAAAAATGTGATATAACTATCAAATTATCCTCTAAATATGGTTATATACATAGATCATTATTATCATTCACAATTGGTCATGAAAGGAAACTACTCTTTAAAAATGTGGTATATTGAAAAGATACATAATGTCCACTTAACTTCCTGAGAGGAAATAATTTCTATTGATTGGTAGCTCAAAGCTGATACATAGACAGGCATCTATATCAACAACAGCAAAGCTCATGGGATATCACAGCAGACAGGATCAAAAAATGTATAAGCTAGAGAACAATGTAGAATATTATGTAGTTATTTCTTCTGAATTGAAATTTTTCATCTTGGAGAGAAGCCTGTAAAGATTCAGGATGTTTTCAAGTGAAACTTTAAAGGATTAAAGAACTCCTAAAAGAAGGCTAATTAAGATTCAGATAGTCCCTGAGAGGCTCTGTCAGATCCTGACAAATACAGAGGTGGATGCTAGAAGCCAACCATTGGAATGAGCACTGGATGCCCAATGGAGGAGTTAGAAAAAGAACTTAAGGAGCTGAAGGGGTTTGCAACCCATAGGAAGAACAACAATATTAACCAACCAGACACTTGCCCCCCCCCCCACCAGAGCTCCCATGGACTAAACCACCAACCAAAGAGTTTATATGGAGGTACCCATGGCTCCAGCTGCATATGTAAATAAATAAAATATCCAAAAAAAAAAAAAAAAAGATTCAGATAGTTCTTCATCTTGTTCAGAGAGCTTCAGGGATGCACCTTCTGAGCATGTGCACCAGGTTGTGGTGGGCATTTCATTTCAGTGATTCAGCTGTTTTTGTATTATCTGTGCTCCTGTGAGTAAATCTTCATCCATATAACTGTAAGTAACTACAATAAATACCTTTTATTATTTAGTTTATCCTACATATGCTGAGTAGAGAGGATAGACTTTTGTCCCCATCTTAACACAAGAAAAGGTCATAAAAAGGTGACATTTGTATAAGTGGGAGTTCACTTCTAGTCACTCTATTTTATTCCACTTACCTATATTTATTATCTGACAATAGCATGTTTTATTTGTCCCCATGACTGTGTTCTTTCTATATAAGACTGCTTTCATTACTTAGGGTTCCATTTTTCCATGCCTGCCAATATACTTAAAAGACTTGCTTGTGCTAAGTCCTACAGAAGATATATTTGATCATCCATATTTATTGTTGAACTATTAAAAAGCAGGAAATAGAACTATTCCAGATGAATGTATAAAGATAAAGTAGTACATGCACATGATGGAATCATTTAACCATAAAGAAAAGTGATATGATATTAGAGGAAAAATCTATGGAACTTGAAATTACTAAGCTAAACAAAATAACATAGTCTCAGAAAGCCAAATACTACATGCTTTCTGTCATATGGAGATTCTAAGTTTTAATAAACACACACACACACACACACACACACACAATTTATATATAATATGTGGGTATAGTTAGTGTAGTCAGAAAAAAGACCATAAAATGAGAAAACAAGATCTTTAGCAGGAATACACAGAAAACACAAAGAACAGGTAATAATACAAACAAAATAGAAGGGAGTTCTATTTTCATTTCAATTGTAATAAAATACAAAACAGAAAGTGACTTAAGGAGAAAAGGTTTATTTTCCCTTACAATTTCAGGTGATATTCTATCATTGAACAAAAGTCAAGCCATAAACTTCAAAGAGCTACTCACTTCACACCCACAGTCAAGAGCATAAAGAAATAAATTCATGCATGCTCACATGTTTGATTTCTTGTGCTAAGCTTAATTAATTTTCAGTTATGTCACATTGATAATTAAAACTCACTATCACAGGTGTCCAGTAGAGCAGGAAGACAGCCAAATATCACCTAGGAACAGTGTATCATTGAGAAATTTTCTACATTAAGTTGGCATGAGAGTATGTTGGTGGAAATTGTCTTATATAATGAATTAATATAAGACACGGATCACTGTGGGCTCCACCATATTTTATGAAGGGAATCTTAACAACAGTATGAGGGATGGAAGAGGTTCAGGGAGTAGAGAACTAAGATCATCAAAATCAAATTATATATGAAACTCATAATGAAAACTATTATTATATGGATATTGACAATAGAAACTAAATAAAATTTCCTAAAAAATATAAATTAAAGAAGATAAATAAAAAGAAAGCCAAATTAACCAGAATTAATTTGGAAAACAATGAAAAGATAAAGCTCTGTATTCCAGATCATCCCAACACAGAGAGTTCTTGTGGTCTGAACTACATGCAATGCCCAATAAAGTGATAGGATAAAGAAATGGCAAATTTATGGAAAATAAAAATATCCATGCTAGAAGATTAAAGCCATAATTAATTTGAGATTTGAAAGAAGGTGGCAAATTATAGAAGACTTGACAAGGAAATGAACTATTAGCTTTGGATTACATAGCACCCATGTGGAGTGAATTTCTAACACCCCTAAATCCTTTCTCAAATTTAGCCTGTTAGTCTTATTTGGCTATCACTAATAGAAAAATGTTCACTTATTTTATCTTGTCACAGAACCTAAAACACAATAACCAAAAATACATCATTCAAAACACTCTTCACTGAAATTCAATGCAGGGTTATTTTTCTCTCTTTTTCATTATTACTTTTTATCATCATCATCATCATCATCATCATCATCATCATCATCCATCACCACCACCGCCACCACTAGCACCACCACCACCACCACGATCCTCTTTCTCCTCCTCCTCCTCCTCCTCTTCATTATCATCATCATCATCATCTATACACATATCTTTCCTATCTGGTCATTGTTGTGGTTTCTAGGTTTTACAGCTGAGTAGGACTATTGATGGCACCTTGCAAAGTACCTACTGTACTATAATTTCTAGTCATCAAGAAGGAGATTTTCTGGTCAATTCCAGTTTAATTTCTCTAAGTATTGTGTCTAAAGTATGTTCTTTTCTTTAGCAATGGATACATACCTACTAAAGGGTTACTTTTAAAGCTTTCTTTCTTATATATGATGATACTGTCACTGATATTGTCATTCACCCAATATACTATCAATAAGTCATAAAGAAGCAAACGCACTCTGAATAATAATGTGCATTTCTTGATATCATAACACAAATCTACAGACAAACATATTATTGAAAAAATTTACTTATAAATCATATGGAAATGTATCTATATCATTGAATTTAGTGTTTCCAATGTTTTCTAATTTCATCATCCACACATTAAAAGATGTGCTTGGGGGTTACCAAGAATATGGTATGTCTTAGTGATCAATGACCTATCTTAGACTGTCCTGATATAATAACTAAAGTTTGTTTTTCCTATCTCATAGAATTTTGAATCTTAAAAAAGAATATCCACAGAAAAGTTACAGATGTATTACATAAGCATTGAATCTGGTGGCACCATATATTGTACCATAACCAGTGCAAACTGAAGGCACCAATTTGTTAAATTATTATAGAAATCATATTTGAAAAAGCCATAAGGAGCTGTGTGTGTGTGTGTGTGTGTGTGTGTGTGTGTGTAAAGAGAAAGAGAGAGAGAGAGAGAGAGAGAGACAGAGACAGAGACAGAGACAGAGAGAGACAGAGTTACAAACAATCATAGACAGAAAGACACAGAAACAGAGAGAAAACAACATTATGTCACTTAGGGAGAAAATTCTGCCCCCAAGCTATCTAGCAACAGTGACAAGTATATCCAACATTGATATGCCTCTTTTTGGTCTGTTGGTTGGAGAAATCAAATACAGGACCAAAACAATATAGACAACTGGGTGAACTCCAAGAAGTTGAAGGTGAATCCCTGTTGAAGAAATAGCATGCACTTCAGACACAGAACTCAGAGAGACTAAAATGGATCTGAACTAAAGACCTATCAATAAGAACTAGCTTTTGGCCAGGTAGTGGTGGCGCATGCCTTTAATCCCAGCACTCGGGAGGCAGAGGCAGGCGGATTTCTGAGTTTGAGGCCAGCCTGGTCTACAGAGTGAGTTCCAGGACAGCCAGGCAGGGCTACACAGAGAGACCTTGTTACGAAAAACCAAAAAAAAAAAAAAAAAAAAAAAAAAAAGAACTAGCTTTTGTATATGTTATTTTGAGTGTCTTGAGTACCATGGTTTTCTTTTGTAGGGTTCTTCTAATGTTTGCAACAGATTGACTGAAAATTAACATTTAACAGATTGTTCTGTCCAAAGAATTCTCAAGTCAATGACACCATAATGATCCTAGTTGACCAACCTGTGCCCAAAATCTGGAAAGACCTTTTTCAGGTGTCTCTGCAATGTGTAGAATACTTTAAGAGTTTCATAGAGGCTCACAGAGACTGAACCAATAATCACGAAGCCTGTTTGGGCTGCACTTAGACTCTCTGCATATTTGTTATGGATGCATACCTTGGTTTTCTTGTGGGACTCCTAATAATGGGAATAGGGACTGTCTCAGAATCTTTTGCTTGCTTTTGGCATCATTTTCCTCCTTGACTCATCTCCGCTTAATATGAGGGGAGGTGCCTAGTCTTACTGCAACTTGATACATTATGTTTAGTTGATATGTCTCGAAGTCCTGCCCTTTTCAGGAAGGAGGAGGTAGAGAGTCAAGGGGAGTAGAAATGAGAAAATGCATTTGTGATGCAATATATGAGAGAAAAACAAATTTTTAAGAAACTTTAAAAGTGTCTGAAAAATAAATGTTATATTTACCTAGATGGATCTTCAAATGCCAGCAAGTATTTGATTTGGTAGATACCTGCTGTGATTTCAGTTTTGTTTTGAGTTTTTTGTTTGTTTGTTTGGTTGGTTGGTTTTTGTTTTGTTTTTGTCACAGAACAACGAATTGGACAGAGACATCCCAGTAGTAATGAGAAAAACTAGAGAATTTATTATTAAAGAATACAGTACTAATAGAAAAGGCAAGATAAAACAAAGGCAAAATTTATAAGGGTCTGGGATTCTGGGGTCATTTGCATAGTACACAGTCTGTCTGGATCATTCCTGTGAGTAACTTTCTGGTGCGTGTTCTACCTGTTACATGTAGCTATGGGACTATCTCATTCTTTGTCAATAGATTGGTTTCTATGTTGAACTGCGAGCCCTGTGTAAGGTCTTTCACACTCACTTTCTGCCTTATCTTCAGCACCATTAATATAATCTGAATTTTGAGAAGGATGAAAACATTCTCAAAACCCATAGCACTGCCCATTTCCAGATATTTTACATTATCTAGTCATTAAGCATCATATACATATTACTGAAAAATTAGTTGTGAATATTTAAGACATTGTTGTTTGTCCAGAATTTGACTATTTTTATTGGCAAAATTGTAAGCAAAGAAAAACTATGATTGGAAATGGAGATTTTTATACATTTATACATCTAAATATGACTTTATAGTATTTTCAAAAGAAAAAGTAGGAAAAATATTAGAAGATTCTCCTATTTAAACAGCCTCCATCTAAGATGAAATAAATCCCAGCATAGTTGATTTTCTTGATTACTCGCTGGATTTTATCATTTTTTTTTTTGAAATTATAGAATAATGAAGTGAAGAATATTCTAGTTCTTTGGAATGTTAGTTATATCAAATGATGCATGTTTGGCTGGAGAACACAGGTGAAAGCATGTCTTGCTAAAGCAAACATGTGAAAGAATGTTTTCCTAACGTAGACACAGTTGAAAGGAGTTTTGATACAGCAAACACATGAAAGGACCTGTGATGAAGGAGTATAAATATGACCCCAAAAGCAATGGAAGATGACCTCTGATCGTTGATATGGTTTGGTTCACTTCATTATTCTTCACTAAAGCCATGCATGTACTTACTGGTTCACCTTACATAACATTGTTGAGCTCCACCTGTGGTAATGCCGCCATTGAAAGAAATTCACCCAACAACTGCTCATGAGGATCCTGTGGCAGCTTGCCACATCCTAGGCCTCACCTTAGGCCAGTTGGAAGCCTGACAGTTTCTTCAGGATTGAACTACAGCTGCCTGGTTTCTGCTTGCTGAAACGACTGAACCATAGCTGCCAGTTCATGCCTGGTGTCTGCCTGCCTAAAGGACTGGTCTGTAGCTGCTGAATTGTATTTGGTGTTTTCTACAGGACTGAACTGCTGCCAAAGAAAATGGACGTCACCCCGAAAAAACTATTGCTGAACAAGTCCAGTTCTGCCACATCTTAATAATTTTTTTCTTCCACTACCTCTGCAGGGTGGTGAGCTAGAAGAAAAGTTGAACCCTTATGAAAAGTAGGTTGCAAAAACTTTATGCCTACAGAATAACTTCAGAATTTAAAAAGTTTCTTTCTTGTTTGTGTGTTTGGTGTTCTATGTACATCTTGGATTTGAACTCCTTAGTTTGGAGAAGTTTTGTGATCTTGCTAAAGATTTGTTCTGTGCTATTGACCTGGGGTTCTTATTCTAGGCTGTACCTATTCTCCAAATACTTAGTCTTTTATGGTGCCCTATAATTCCTGCATGTTTTTTTCCTATGTTTTTAATTTACCCCTCATATTCTTTTGGTTCTTAATTTTATTTATTTATTATTTACAATCCAGATTTTATCCCCCTCCTGGTCCACCCTCTGACTGTTCAGCATTCCATACCTCTTTCTCCCCCAATTCCCATCCCATCAGACCTCCTCACTCCCTGGGCTTCCAGTCTCTTGAGAGTTAGGTGCATCTTTTCTGACTGAGTCCAGACCCTACAGTCCTCTGCTGTATATGTGTTTTGGGCCTCATATCAGCTGGGGTATGCTGCCTGGTTGGTGGTCCAGTGTCAGAGATCTCTGGGGTTCAGGTTACATGAGACTGCTGGTCCTCCTACAGGGTCACCCTCTTCCTTACCTTCTTCTAGCGTTTCCTGAATTCAACCACAGGAGTCAGCAGCTTCTGTCCATTGGTTTGGTGTAAATATCTACATCTGACTCTTTCAGCTGCTTGTTGTGTCTTTTGGAGGGTAGTCATAATAGATCTCTTTTTGTGAGCACTCTATAACCTCAGTAATATTGTCAGGCCTTGTGGCTTCCCACTGAGCTGGATCCCAATTTGGGCTTGTTGCTGGACCTCTTTTTCCTCAGGCTCATCTCTATTTTTGTTTCTGCAGTTCTTTCAAACAGGAACAATTATGGGTTAGAGTTTTTGACTGTGGGATGGCAACCCCATCCCTTACTTAATGCCCTGTCTTTCTGATGGAAGTGGGCCCTACAAGTTCCCTCTCCCCACTGTTGGGCATTCTATCCCAGTTACCTCCCTTTGAGTCCTGAGAGTCTCTCACCTCATAGGTCTTTGGTACATTCTGGAGGGTCTTCTCACCTCCTACCTCTCAGGGTTTCCTGTTTCCATTCTTTCAGCTGGCCCTCAGGACTTCAGGCCTGTTCTTCCCCTCCCCCAACTATCTGATCAGGTTCCGCTCGCTTCCACTCTATTCCTTTTCCCACCCAAGTCCGTCCCCCTCTCCCCTCTCCTGTGATTGCTTTCTTCTCCCTCCCAAGTGGGATTGAGGAGGTTCTCACTTGGGCCTTTCAGCTTGTTAACCTTTTTGAATTGAAGACACAGAAATAAAACCAAACACTTACAGACACTTAATCTTTGACAAAAAAGCAAAAAATATACAATGGGGGGAAAAAGGCAACTTCAATAAATTGTGCTAGTCTAACTGCCAGTCTGTATGTAGAAAACTGGACCTCAACATAAAACCAGATACACTGAATCTAAGAGAAGAGAGAGTTGGAAAGAGCCTTGAACTCTTTGGCACAGGGGGACATTTTTGATATATAACCCCTCATATTCTTTACTTGTATAGTCTAATCCTTCTACTTTATCATTGAATTTTGATATTCTGTCTTCTACTTGATCCATTCTACTAGTCAATTTTTTTCTGAGGTTTCTAATTGGGTTATTGACAATTTCCATTTCATCTTCATTTCAGTTTGAGTAGTCTTCTATATCTGTATTTCATTATTGAATTCTGTTTTTAAATGCTAGATCATCCTTATTATGATGTTTAGCCTCATAATTGTCTTGAGGAATAGGAAATAATAAATAAAGTTTTATTTTTTTTTAAAAAAGTTATGATTCTAGGAAAGCCAATACTTGATTAGTTATTATGATGCTTACTGGAAATTACCATTCTGTCTAAATCTAGAATCACCTAGGAGACGAACCTCCCAGGTGATTAATGAAGACTTATTTAGATTAGGGTTAACCTCTAGTATGCTTAAGTGGAATCATTTTAGTTAGGTTAACTGAGGAGGAAGGAAGAGCCAACCACTGTGGGTTGCATCATTCCATAGGCTAAATTTCTAGACTGAAATAAAAAGGAGACTGTAAGTTGAAAACCAGCATTCATCATTCTTTGCTTCTTGACCATCAATGCAATATGAACAACTGTGTTTTCAAGCTCCTGTCATTGTGACTTTACTGCTATAAAAGCTTCTACACTCAAATTGAAAGCCAAAATGCTTTCATCATGGTATGTTATCACACCAACAGGATGAGTAAAATGAGTATCAAGAAGTAGGTTGTTTAGTATCATAAACCCAACCTGCAGTTCTTGTTCTTTAGAACTGGCTTTGTGCGATTTTAGCCCAGAATTTTGCCTCTGTCCTTAGAACTTAAGTAAAGTTGAATTTGAATATAAAGGACTAATTTGGTGAATAAAATTTCAAGATAAAAGTATAATCATGACTTGGCATATCTTGTTTCTACTGTACATGTCTATATCTACATTGAAAAAGTACAAAATGGCAGAAAATTCTAAAAAATTTGTAGCTTTTCAAAGATGGAAAGAGCTTAAGCAAGTTGAGTTTTGCAACCAAACCACATGTGGCAAAGAAGTTGTGATTGTTAAGGAGAATCATATTGTTCTTCGTTGTCTGAGAAGGAAACACACCTAGGGACAGTACCACACTTCTGAAAGACTCCAACTTGTGAAAGAGTAAATGTTTTGAAAATAGTGAGTCGAAACTGAGAATACACTATCCTCCAAAGCATGGCTTTGGAGAATAGTGGCTGAACTTGGCAGCAATATCCACATTCTATTGGTAATACAGGCATGAAAGTAACAAAATTGAGGGGATTATGGAGCCTACTTCACTATTTCACATTGCAGATGAAGCCAAGAAATGTGTGTCAGAGATGCTTGTTTAAAATACAAAGTTATAAAGATGAGACAGATATTACAATTGAGACCCCGGGATTTTGCAGATGAAATGACCATTGGATGGCTACTGAGGAAACTATAGACATGGAGTAAAGCAGGTCCAAAAACTGTCCAAAAATGAGATGGAAGGATCAGGCTACCAGAGCTCTTTGGAACCCAATTCATTCCTTCATGGGCTCCACATACTGCCTATGGATTTACAGGACTTGATAGTTGAAATGTTAAAGTTCAGTCCCTTCCTGGTACAATAATGCTTCTTCTTTTCTTTTGAAATAAGAATGTAGGGCTGGAGAGATGGCTCACTGGTTAAGAGCACGATCTGTTCTTCCAGAGATCACGAGTTCAATTCCCAGCAACCATATGGTGGCTCACAACCAACTGTGATGGTATCCAATGATGCCATCTTCTGGTGTGTCTTAAGACAGCTACAATATACTCATATAAATACAATAAATAAAGAAATAGGAATGATTGCCATTATAGGTTATAGGTAAAAGGATTATGTTGAAATCTTTGATATGACTTGGACTTTGGACTTTTAAATAGTTTGGGAATTGTTAAAAATAGTGGCAACTATTATAATTGCACTGAATATAAGTCTTACATTACAAACCATGTAAACTATGAGGATATGGGTATTTCCTGCAAGATTATGGTTAAAGATAATAGATTCTGATATGAAATTGAAAAGGAGTCGAGTCAGGAAGGTTAATGTTGAGTGTCAATTAGGTAGAATATAGAATCTTCTAAAAAATATGCCTCCAGAAGCACAAATGGGGAAATATTTAGATTACTTTAGCCTAAGAGGTATTATGTTGAATAGGCCAGTTGTAGTGGGGAGAAATGCCCATTGCTGACTACAACATTTCATGAGCTAGATTCCTAGAGTGAATACAAAGGATAAAGCAGCCATGCTTTCCCCACCATGATAGATTACTCTTTCTAAACTTGGAGTCAAAAATAAGACCTTTCTGTATTAATTTGCTTTTATCATAGTAGTTTTTCAGTTCATCAACAAGAAGATTATCAACTTCATGATAATCAATAATATGTACAGTTAAATGGCTATTTAACAAAATATAGGTCTAATATTAATCTATATTTAACAATCACACAATGGCAACTATTTTCTCAGTGAATCCACTTATAAAAGTCAATCACCAATGGTGTTTATTTTTTCTTTCAATCAATCAGTCAATAAAGGGTATAGCAGTGATTGCCCCTCTATTGTCAACCTTCTATTTCAGAAACTATTTCAGAAACAACCTTGCCTGAATTGTTAGTAGCTCACCATACTAATGTTTAAAAATTTGCCAATCTACATAGTCTGAAAAGCTATTGGATTTCTTTACTAAGCATTATAGAGTTTCTATTTTACTGTTTTGTTTTAGAAGAATATTTACACTTTATTTAACATTGTGTTAAAGAATATTTTTTATAGAAATAACCAATAGGATCAATGTATGTGTGTACATATGTATGTATGTGTACATGTATGTGTGTATGTATGTATGTATGAATCTATCATCTTTTTCTATATACCTATACATATATCTATATATGCATACACATTCATTAAAAGGTTGGTGTATTGATCTGTATCACATAATTGGAGAATGGGTATCCTAATTAAAACTATCTCCATTCAGGAGAGTCAGAGAAACCAAGATATTCAGTATAAGAATTTGAAAACCTCAAAATATATGGAACCGTTGTCACTTTCCAGTCCAAGGTTGAGGACATAGAAACTGTTCCCTTGGTTGCTAATGGAATATATCTATAGTAAAAGGCTGAAGAAGCTAAAATCAGTCTCTGTTGAATGGTGACAGCAGCAAAGTAGAATGGTGTTCACATGAATCATTGCCTTTCTCTTTCTCCATTTTAATTCAGCAAAGTCTCTATCCTATTAGTTAGTACCCACAGTTGCTGTCCTACATGTAAATCCTTTCTGAAAATGCATTCACAGATACAACTATGGTTGCCTTGAACTGATTTTCATGAACCTCTTAATCAAGAAAAGTTGATAATCATAATTAAAGATCACATTAATCAAATTCATTTACATCTAAATGGGAAATAGACAATAAAGATGGCAGGTAGGAGATAAGAAAAAAGAAGTGTGCTAGTTAGTCTTGTTAACCTGACACAAAATTAGAAGTATCTGAGATGAGCAAACCTTAATTGAGGAATTGCCTCTATCAGACATCCTATGGCTAAAATTGTGAGCATATTTCTTTGATTAATGATTGATATGAGAGCTCCCAGAAGGCTATAAACAGTATAATTCTAGGGTTGGTGCTTCAGAGTAGTATAAGAGAGTGAACTGAGAAAGCCATGGTGGGCAAACCAGTAAATAATATTAATACGTGACTTCTGATTCAGTTTCTTCTTCTAGGTTCTTGCCTTGCATCCCTGCCATGACTTAATTCTATAAATGGACTGTAAACTGTAAGATGAACTAAACTAGTTTTTCCTCAAGTAGGTTTTATAAGTGTTTAATCAAAGCAACATAACCTAGGTAGAACAGAAGGTGAAAGGATGCCATACTGACTGACTATGTGAAAATATGTTAGATGTAAAACAGCAGACATAGGAATAGAAAGGGTTGGGTCCTGGTTTTTTAATTTAAAAAAATAAAAGACAATTTGAACGATGGATTAAGAACAATGATTATTTATTTATTTTTAAGTGCTTTGGCAAAAGATCGTTATGTCCAACTTGCTTTCTCCAATCCAGTGTCTATAATAGTATAATTTCAAAATCCAGATAGTAACTCGTATTTCAGCTACCCATTCAACATAAAACACCTTATATTTTTCCACTGTCAGTAACTTTATATTTTCTTATTCTTCATTTCAATTGACATTGTCTGACAGACCCTTATCATACTTCTATAAATTACTTTCTATGATTCTAACATGTTTTATCCCACTACAATTAGAAGTCCATTGTTTTTAAGCATTGTTTAGCTCTTTCACACATTGGAAGCTCCATCATTATCAGTCTTTTCCTTAATTCTCCTAACTTGTGTCCTTTTATGATACTCATCTAGAAAAATAATATTATGTTAGACCCCACATTTGCTTGTACATAGATCAGAGAAACCCATATATTCTTGCAAATAGGTCCTACCTCACAGTGATCTTCACAGTGAAGAACTAGAAATCAAGTGTTACCCAATGATCCTATTCATTTCTCAAGGGCATTATCTATTTCCTTGCCAATAACTATCATGCATCTTTATTTTTCATTAAATCTCAAGATCATCATCACACATCCTCATTCTGTTTTTCAGTCTTTCATTATATTTTAAATGTACAAGATAAACAGTGGATTCAAAAGTTTCAAATACATCTACACTCTTTCTCATACAAATAACATTTAGTTTTGCCCTATGTTTTTTCTTAAATGCATTCCATTCTTTACTGTCTCAGAGTATCAGCCAATATTTTCAACAGCTAAATATTATACAAAGTAAATTTATCATATATATATATATATATATATATATTCAATTAAGTACAACAAATGATAATAGTTTTCATTAGTTTTTTATCTTCCCCTTAGTGGCAACATACAAACTCATTATCAAGACTTTATGTCCCTGAGATTATGGCTCTGTAGTCCTTGAATTTATGTCTCATGTTAGAACATAAGGAGGATTATGATGATCAACCCCGGGAGATTTCTCTTCTTGTACATTGCTTTAACTCCATGGACTAAAACTCAGATAATTGGCACAGCTGATGGCAACACAAAAGTTGAGAATGACATTTTTGTGCTTATAAAAGAATGGATCTGCTTCATAGACCGAGACAAAGCTCCCAATGATTTACATAACCTGGATCGCCTGGATTCAGTCTACCTCATTGCAATATTGTAGTAGGTATAGAGATGCACTTCTGGAATACCCACAATCCTGGTTTAATCTGGCTGCTCCTGTCTAAATGTTACTCATTAGATAGAGTATAGGATGAATAGCTGAATTGTGATTTTGCTGAAATTGTATAATGATGAGGGTGGCTGAAATTAAGTTTCCATTAAAAATGTAAAATAAGTTATTTATTTTAACTTAGAAACTGACTCATCTATCTCATTATATAATTCTTCAGGTAGATTAAAGGATTATTCATTAAAGCAAAGAACTCTAGATAACCAAAATTTATACAAAAAAAGTTTGCAGATATCTGCATGTGTCTCTGTGTGGAAAGTTAGATATGTGGCTACAGTGACATAGATTCCTAGTCTTCTAATGGCTTCTCTAATGTGAATTAAAAGATTGTTAAATGACAAAACAAGTTATAAGACAAATCTACATTATTCTCAGTATAAGAAACAGCTTTTCTTAGCTCAGTTTTTCCAAGGATTCCACCTAATTTCCTGCATCACAGATAAGAATATAACATCTTATTTAATAAGCTGTTAATGACCAATCCAAAAAGATAGATAAAAATGAAAGAATAACTCTCAGAAGCTATGAGAGTGAAATATTTGTTGTCATGTTTGCAAACACAGGCCTATACCCAAGATTGACAAACACTCTCTGAGTATCTGCCTCTACTATGATTCCTTCATGCAAGAGAGACAATGAATGTTGATTTCAGCCAAATTGTCCTCACAGAATTATTCACAATACTCAGGTTATGACAATCTCCAGTACAACTTTGCTGAGGTCTCAGAAGATAATGAAAACGTCTTTTCATTTGTTCTCAGAGTTACTTCATGTTCAGTTACTTGACTGTATTTTTTCTGGATTTGAGGGTGACAACATGGACTATCTTCAGGAGAAACACAATTTCACCAGCTCACATAAACAACAGTCAAATCCATCTCCCTTGACATGAAAGCATCAGAAGAGCTGAACATTTGTTTCCAAAATTAGGACTATAGAGCCTCAATACAGGATGCTAAGCAACTCTGAAGCCCAGGTAGTGTTTTTCCATTTGTAACCCTGGCAAAGGATGAAAAGAGAGACTAGCTTGCACAAAATCTCTAGTTTTTCATTGCCTTTACTCTCAATCTCCTGTGATTAAATACTGGGATAGGATTCACTATTGCAAACATAAGAAGAAAACTATATTTTTAAGCAAGTAAGATCTAAAATAGATATGGAGATAAAAATATGTTCTCTTCAGAATCACACATAATTCTGCTAAAGAAACACAAGATTAATAATTGTATGTAAAAGAAACCATATACCATTTTAAAATCACTGGCATTGTGATTTCTGAATGAGCTCTGGGGATAGAGATTGGCATCAAATATTAACATATTTGTCTTACATGTATAAAATTATAAGGAATTTTGTGGTGAATGCAATTTGTCATAAGTATGAAACTCCAAAATCTGACACATGATGAAACAAAGAACTGCTTGTTCTTTCAAAATTACAATTTTACATCCCAGTCCCCACGGAGTATGAAATTATATTAATTAGTTTGATATAATAAAGAGGAATGGATGGAATCATATCATGGATTCCATCCATTTTGGGGAACACATGAACAAGTGTCTACTCATCCTAGATAGAAAACCAATGACAGACGAAAGTACAGATCTCATCAAACTTCAAGAAGGGGAACAAATGAATTTATTGGAGTTACATACAGGAGTATATGTGAGGACTCACTTAAAGAAGCCGGAATGACTTAAAGGGAGCTCTATCACTGAAAGCCCACTCAAACATGGAACACATGAAATCTTTGTCCCTGGACAACTTGCAATCCATATGACAGGTGAGAGAGTATCTTTTCACGGCATTTCATCTCTTATTGGCCCCTTCCAGGCAAATTGACTGCTTTGCATTTCTTCCAGACAGCTCTGTTGGTCTTAGCTTCTTCCAGGCAGTTCAATGGGTCTGAACTTCTACAAAGTTTGGCTGATCTGTATTTCTTTGTAATCCAGGCAACTAGGCTTTTTCCTCTCCTTGAACAGTCAGCTTATCTCTGCCTCTTATGGAAAGTTTGGCTGGTCTCAAAATCCTAAGCTGTCTTTACTATTTATGTAACCTTGGGGAGGTAGGAAGGAACTTCGTGCATCTGCTCAGTTTTAGGGAATATCTGAGTGTGGAAACAAAGAGCGTGGGGTGGAGAGAAGCCCAGCTTGTCTGCCCCGGGGCACTGTGGCTCTGTGAGGGAAGGGACATGCAGGAAGTGACCGTGTGCTCTTCTACAGTCCTCTGGGCAGGTCAGACTGTGTGAGAGGCCTCTGGGGAGACACAACCTACGGGAGGAAGAGGGAGCCTTTCCCAGGTAACGAAGCAGCTGGCTCTAGAGTTCCCAGGTTCTAGACATCGTGGATGCCGCTGGATGCCACGGGGAGTTCTGGAAACAAATGGGGCCGCAGACCGCTGCGGACCCAGTTGGGCAGCTTGGTCACCATTGTTTCCCACTGCAGATGAAGATGAATAGAAACAGTCCATAGTTCTAAGGTGTTTATTGTCATTGTGGAGAGTGGCGTGGGTAAGACCGTATCCCACAACATCCGGGAGGGTTGAGATAGAAATAGTAACTGCGAAAAGGCGTGGGTAAACCTCTAGGTGTCTCATTAACTTGGGGATTGCTTGGGGCTGTATGGCCACACCTCTACTTGTGAGGGGGGTTGGGGGCGTGACCATGCCTCTACCTGAAAAGGGGATTGAGGGGGCATGACCCATTTTTATGTGACCAAATGTCACAGACCTGTGGAGAGATGTAACCATGTGTTAGGAGCTGTATTCTAGGAACTTGGGCAAACTTCTGCCATCCCTTATAGACAGAAGACAGCCTATTGGGCCTGTAGCATTCAAACCTTAGCTCTACCAGAAAACAGACTTCTATTCATGGTCAGGTATCTGGGACCTTAAGTTATTTACTTGCTGAGTTTTAAAGAGCCTCCCTTTAGAACAATGCTTCTCAATCTTCCTAATGCTGCAACCATTTATTACAGAGCCTCATGTTGTGGTAACCTTCAATCATAAAATTATTTCCATTGCTAGTTCATAACTATAACTTTGCTATTTTCATGAATAATTAATAATAATAATAATAATAATAATAATAATAATATTGTAAATATCTGTGTTTTCCACTAGTAACTGCTTAGGCAACTGCTGCAAAAAGGTCACTAATTTTCCAAAGGGGTTATGATCCACAGGTTGAGAACCATTGGTATAGAACTATTAGAGTATTGAAAAGATCTCCTGAAGAGTAGAACTTTTCACCTCTCTTTAGAGCATTCAAAATCTCAAGGATCTTCCATCTAAGGTGGATTATTTTATATTAGAAGGAATTCCTACATAATACCTTCAAATATATTCTCATTTATAAACCCAAAGATTTCTTCATTTGTGTGTGTGTATCGTTTTTTCATTTTTTGAAACTTCTCAATGATAAGTGTCTATTTTATTCATTCCTTTAATATGATAAAGTTTAAAACAAATTCTCTTCAGATATCCTGCAGATATTGTTAATCAGCCTTTTTTTTTATTGTCTAGATCATAATGTTATCACTAAAGGTGTTAAATACAAGTTATTGTTCATGCTTTCTAAGCAAGCGCCATTCATGCCACTATCACAAAGGCCCTGCCTATTTTCTATATGTGTGAGAAAGCACTGCAAAGCACTCTATCTCTATATGCATGTCTTCATATCAGTTTTACAGGATAGTAGCTACAGTTTTCAATTCTGTAGTAAGGTCTTAATTAGTTCCCTGCCTTTGCATCCTCTTGGCAAGTGTGTCTAATGTTTGTCAGAGAAAAATACAGGGTGGAAGGTTTAAAAAAAGAAAATAGCAATTACTCAAGAAATTTCAAAATCATTGTGTAGAACAGATTAAATAGTTGTACAGATTTATTAAAGTTTATGATGTTAGAGTGTTGTGCCCAAATTGCGAGACCCTCAAAAGACCACCAGCACTCGACTCCGATGCACAAGCAAGAGGGTGCTTACTGCAAACTCGAGCTTGGACCACCTCAAAATGTTGATCTCAAGCTCCAGGGATAGGGGTTTTTAAAGGCAAAAACCACAAACGGGCAGTTGGGGAGTTTCCATGCTGGCAGGAAGCTGATACGTAAAGTTTAAGCAAGATTAGGCCAGTTGCGGTTTGGCCCTTGCAGTTTCCTGGAACATTTGGCTAAACTGATCAGGTGGGGACTTTGCTGAAACACTCTGCACCTGCAGTTAAAAAGGTCAATTTTCCAGGCCTTTCACTTGGCTCAAAATGGTGTCTGAAAAACAAAATGGAGTTAGTGGTGCTACTTTAGGTCTCACAAGAGTTGATAATGTCTGACTTAGAAAACCTGTTGAGTGCTTTCTTCCTCGTCTCTGTTCTTGCCAAAAGTGGGCCAAGTAGACAATAGTGTCAAATTGTTGTGAAGTTTGGCCATGACTTATAATACATACAGAGCACTTGGCACACAGTACATCATTAATACACAGTTTCTTTACTGCTTTTCTTTAGTTTTGCCTATATAAGAGGGCTTTTTATTTTGGAATATTTTCAGTTTTGTATTTTCCAATGTTCATTGAACAGGATGGCTCATATTGCATTCACATCAATCTGCCTAAGTTGAGCTATTTCTGTATCTAAAACAGCTTTTAAAGGAAGCTTCTGAGAAGGAAGCATTATTTGTTGTTGGAGGATGTCTAATCTCATCTGTTCTCTGATGAAAAGCAAGCCATGAAATGCAAGCAACTGTCAGCTGTTCAATAGTTCCAGAGCTATACAATGAATGAAGAAATATTCTGTGAAATTTCATTGATTATGTGAACTTAATGTACTGTCAGTTGCTTTTAAAATTCAAGACACTAAAATAATATCTAATTCCATGCTGCTACAGTGACCAAAAGAAGTCACTATAGTGGATCCAGGTGAGCTTTGGCCAGGAACTGAATTTGCCTCTTGGCACGTTTATTTTCTTGTGATAGTCCCTGTTTACCAACTTTCCACTCAAGATGAAGTTTCTCAAAGAAGCATAGAGCTTGAGGCAATTTGGTTTATACATACCATATGTGTGCTTTAAGATAAAACTAGAGGCACACCCACTACTGTCATAGCAGTCTGTTCTGGGCTTTCCTGTAATGAACCAGCATAAGTAGTGAAACCCTTCCTGATTTCATCATTGAGGTCAGCTCTTATCTGACTGACATGGAAAATCCCCTGCCAGAACTGCATCTAGAGAAGCCTGGCTATAGGCAAATGGCTATTTTACAACGATGAGAATGAAATGGTGGGGTCTGGAAGCTTAATTCATGGGAGAAAATGTATGTGCATGTTTTAACACTGCCATTTAATCATCCCAGTTTCCTTTAGTTGTACGTGTGAAGTAGTCTCATGAAGCAGTGATTAACAACTTGTCAGAATCCAATGAAACAACACACACACACACACACACACACACACACACACACACCCCTCATCCTTCATTGTGTAAAACAGCTTTATTATAAATAGGCAGCAGGTACAACAAAAGTCTAGGATTGAGAGTGAATCAAAACTGAAGGATCGGGAAAGCTTTCCAGGGGGAAGTGAGTCTTGTATGCACATTCTCCAATTGCATTATAGTTTAGAAGCTTGTGACTGCAGTCTACCCTGGGATTTTTAGCTTAAAACAAGGAGAATTAATAGCTAAAACACTGAAGAAGAATAGTGTTTCTAGGGTGAGAGAACTTGATAGAGCTTGGGCTTAGGTTGCCATTCCACATTCAATAATTATTCTTGAAAAATAAAAAGAAAGGAACTGGATCTGTTCAAGGCCACTTAGAGAACTGCCCTGTGGTCTACCACTTGAGTCATGTATACTCCCTACCAAAGACAATGCATTCCATATGCTGCATTATACCACAAGTTTGGAGTTGGACATTTGCATTCTTGGGTTGTTATATTATCTGCCCTACAAGATCTCAAACAAAAATAACAGTGTCAAAACCAGAATACATTTCAGTGGACCTGGAAAGAAGATATCCACTAGCAGGATGATTAAATCTGTCTGAAAAGGCTCCTGCCCAGGCCCCAGCCAAGTAATCCTGGTGAGAAGCTGCTGAAGATATCAGAGAAGGATTTGTTCTGTGCTATTACTTTCTGAGGCTTGTTCCAGTACCAAGTGTGATTGATATATATATATCATATATCTAGGTATAACAGGAGATACTGGCAGCTACATACTCCTCCTTGTTTTGCTAGAGAGGCTTGTTGTAATTCTCTATACAAATACTTCTTTAGGAAGTTGGGGAGTGGTGTAACAAAGTGAGAATAACAGTGCAATGTGTGGGCTTTAGAATGAGAATAGCCCCCACAGTCTCATAGATTTGAATACTTGGTCCACAGTTGATGGAACTGTTTAAGAAAAGTTAGGAGGCAAGGCCGTGTTGGAGGAAGTGTGTCATTAGTGTGGACTTTGTGGTTTTAAAAGCCTATGTCATTCCAAGTTAGCCCTCTCTGCCTCTCTGTCTCATAGTTTTGGATCAGATGTAGCTACTGCACCAAAGACATGCCTGCCAGACTGCCTGCCTGCTTGCCTTCCTTCCTGCCTGCCTACCTGTCTGCTTGGTGCCATGCTCCCTGTACTGAGGATCACTGATTCTAACCCTCTGAGACTGTAACCAAGCTCCCATGAAACTCTTTACTTGGTCTTGGTGTTTTGTCACAGCAATTGAGAAGTAACTAAGACGCGCTGATCAAGAGTTTCTCATTATTTTTCATGCCTACTAACTCATACAGATTTTATTGCACAATAATCCAGGATAGTGTAGTGTAAAGAAAATATTTACAATTGTTGGCAAGTCCCTATATGCCTGGTATCCAGCTTTAAGTTGCTAATCCAATGATAGATGTAGTTCTGAGAGTTGATACATAGGAACAATGCCAGCATGCCCCTTGTGTAATTTTTCATCAGTTTCTAGTGATAATGTTGCACAATTGTGTTTGAGTGACCTCTGAAATGATGTCATAGAACGATGTAACCCTCAGATTTACACTGCTCCTCTTCTTCATTTGCTTGTTCAGTGATCTCATTGTGAGGATAGAAGCAATGATATTCTCCAGCTAATTCTTATTTATAACTAAGTTAGAAAGCTCCATTTATCCTCATAACATTCTTCATGAAGCCCATGGATGCAGTACTAGCATTGACCTATTCCTAGATATTACTCCCACTGCTGGAATAGTTTATCATAGTCAGAGAATTGCCCTGCTGTTAAAACAGGCTCTTCAGACTTCTTACTATGTAGTGGGGGCCATATCCTCATTCTGTAGCTGAGGTTTAGGCTCCAATTCTGACATTAGGAATGCTGCTATACATCACTACATGCTGGATTGGAAGAAAGTTGTCATCTATGACAGAATAGGGTTCCAGATTGCAGGTCACTTTACACAGTTATTCATGATGGTCAACTTTGGTAGAAATATTTTAAACCTATTTTAGCAAGCATTTATAAATATTTTAACCACTCATTTAGCTCACCACCCACCAGAGGTAGTAGAAAAGAGAGGTTATTAGCATATATAGGGGAAGTGGACCTGTTTAGAAATTGTTTCTTTCTTTTCTTTTTTTTTTTCTTTTTTTGGAGTAAATTTAATCTGTGTTGTCAGGAAATTAGCAGTAAAATTCTAAAATTATAGGAATCAGTACTGGCACCTCTATCTACTCAATAACACTTCACAAATATATCAATATTTCAATATATCAATAGTCTAGTAGTGTCCAGATAGAAAACACCAATCAGTACAGGTGGTGTGACCTAGCAGAAACAGCCAGGCCTCTGCCAAATCAGCCTGAGTCAGAAGGAATGACCAAGACCAGAAAAGATACCAGGAGAGGTTCCCTGCTGTTCTTCTCTGAAGGAAGTGATGATCATTGAAGACACAGAAGTGAGACCACCAAAGCACTGTAAAGCTAACTATGCAAGCCACTTGAGTCCTAGCTAAACTCCCTCCAAATATCACGTGTCCTTCCATGGGTCTTGCCTTAGCCAAACATCATGTGAGTCTATCTTAGCAAGACTCCATGTGCGTCTGTATCAGTTGACATCACTCTGTCAATCTGTTCACATAAGTGGCAAGAAGCTGCTCAAACACCACCCAAAGTTTTTCTCTCTACAGAGTCATGACAACCAGAGCTCAACAATGCAATGTAAGGCAAACCAATACATGTGTGTCCTTAGCAAAGAATCCTTTATCATGAATCCTTTTACATTCTTATTTTATCAAAACATCCGTTCATCTGTGTCTGCTTTAGCAAAACACTCCTTTACGTGTCTGCCTTAGTGAACCTCTTTTCATCCATGTCTGTTTCGGCAAAACATTCCTTTATGCGTCTACTTTAGCACATCCTTTCCCCTGTATCACTTCAGGAAAACATCCTTTGATATAACCGACTTTGAAAAGGAGTCAAGTTTCCACTTTAGTCACCACTTGGAAGGACAGAAAAGGTACTACTCTTCCAAGTCTCTATAACTACATTACTGTGATAAAATCTGATTGATGATTGACAGGTTCATTCCCTACTCCTACCCCTACCCCTATCCCTTCTAGGAGCTTAGGAGCTTCTTAGGACCTTCACTGCTCTTTTTGGGGTCCCTGAAACTGCTACCTCTACAAAAACCCTTGTTCTCACTGCGTTTGAGAAGACACAAGGGTATTCGGGTTGATTTTATACCCAGCATGCCCTCCCAAGACAGAATTTGCTTGCAATGTGGCATGGTAAGAGAAGATAAATGAGAAATAAGAAGCAGCACGCTCTCAGTTGCCTTCAACATTAGAAGGTGACCCCCATCTATCTCTTAGTGTTTTGACAAGCTGACAGAAATATTGGTAACCATTGTCATTTATGAAGACACACCTCATACTTTTCATTTTCCCCATGAATTATAGTGGCTTTCTAACCTTGCCTACTTCTATTGCAGAAGTCAATCTTTACTAGCATTTATTCCAAAGGAATAAAACAACTTATCACCATAGATTACAAGGTGAAGCATATGTGCAATCAGAGTATAGTTTCACCTGCAACAAAGATTGCTGGAATGTTAAGCATAAGACTGGTAAGAGAGCTAACCCCTCCATATCAAACCACCCACAGCCCCACAGTGAGACATGGTATCCTTCAGATGATAAACAAATATGGCTTAAGTGTGTTTCTTATTTCAACTCATGTTGTTAGTGCCAGTCTGCCCTAGCGTTATGCTTTCCTTACTTTCCAAATGTACAAATGTGCATTAAAATAGCATTCTACAGAATTTCAAATTAGGTCTGGCTCTTCTAGGATAAGATTAATGTATTAAATTTTTCAATAGTGATAAAACAAAATATAATTGAAAATATGCTTAATCATATAATTAATAAAATACCCTCTTATAGGATAGGGAACAAAGCCAGAGAAGCTGTGTTTGTTTGTTTGTTTGTTTGTTTGTTTTTTGAAACATCATGAGAAAGCCACACATTTTCTCAGGAATAGATAGATGCTCGAAAGTCAAATATTGACATTGCATTAAATCAGTACAATTTATACTCATATGCCTCTCTAACTGAATAGAAAAAAATAGTCTCGATTAAACACATTAAAATTGAAAAGAGTCATCTGTATAAAAAACAAAATCAGTATGTTTTGTGTGAAAGTGCCTGCAGAAAACTTGTGATACTGTATGTTTTTTTGTGTGCCCAAGTTCATGTATGCCAACATGCATGTAATTTTGAGGAAGTTACTCTTAAATCATTTTGCCTAAGATAAGGCAACTAAGTAATCATCTACTCTACTATTTGAACAATATATTTTTAAATGAAAAGAAAAAATAAGACATTCCATGAAGGATAAAGTGGGCCATTAACTAGTGCTCAGGCAGTTTCTATTTAACAAGATCTATTAGTTATCTATCTATACTTCTCTCAAATGTGGAGAACAGATCATGATGATTCTTCCAATTTGTGCTCAATTCAACAAGGTGCATGGAATCTACATGCAGGTTTGTGAGTGAATGTAGATAGTGAAGCAGGAGTCCTGCAGCCATAACCAGGGAGCAATTTAACTTCCTTAGGTTATTGTGAAGTATTTGTTCTATACAGCTACTAAGAATTTATCTTGGGTCATGTGGTCTGTATACAAATATGATGAACAGACATAAAAGGGGCTCCAAAGTAAAAAGGAATTCAGAGGTTTGCATGAATGTGCTGACTGGTAAATCCAGGGGCCCCAAAATATAGAAACAGTAATTTCTCAAGCTAGAGAATATTCCAGCCAGAGAGATTTTCCTTCTAAAAATTAGGATTTCACACAATGAAAGAAGATTTTTCAGTGTACATTGGACATAGATTTGCTAACAAAAGCAGAAATATTTGTAATCTCATTTTACACCGTGACTTGCTTCCCATCTCAACGGCCTCCTTCTCTCTATCTTCTTGTACATTCTCCTGTCACTCCAACCACTTTAATGTAGCTTAATGAGAAATATGAAAGGGAAGAATCATAACTGAACAGAGAGAAGGCTTTGCCCACAAGGTTTTTCCAAAGTCACAGGAAGCATATATTTTTGGAATGTGTATTGTACAAAAATAAGGCTTCTTAAATCCCATGTAATGGAGTTAGTAAGGATGATTAAAAACTAGACAAATGGAATGCTGAAGAATATCCACTGATTAAATTCAGAGGGTTGAATACTTATGCACTAACAGGCAATTCCTTTAATTTTCTACATAAAATAATATGAAGAGATTTCAAATCGACAAAATGGTTCAAAATTTTATATGTTTTAAAAACAATGACTTCATGAAATTCTTAGGCAAATGGATGGAACTAGGAACTATCATCCTGAGTGAGGTAACCCAGTGACAAAAGAATACCCATGGTACGCACTCACTGATAAGTTGATATTAGCCCCAAAACTCAGAATATTCAAGATACAATTCACAAACCACATGAAGCTCAATAAGAAGGAAGACCAAAGTGTGGATGCTTCAGTCCTTCTTAGAAGGGGGAATAAAATACTCAAGGGAGGAAATATGGAGACAAAGAGTGGAGGAAAGGCCATCCAGAGATGGCTCCACCTGGGAATCCATTCCATATACAGACACCAAACACAGACACTATTGCAGATGCCAACAAGTGTTTATTGACAGGAGCCTAATATAGCTGTCTCCTGAAAGGCTTTGCCAGAGCCTGAAAAATACAGAGGTGGATGCCAGCAGCCAACCATTGGACTGGGCATGGGGTCCTCAATGGAGGCGTTAGAGAAAGAACTGAAGGTGCTGAAGGAGTTTGCAACCCCATAGGAAGAACAACAGTATCAACCAACCAGACACCCCAGATCTCCCAGAGACTAAACCACCAACCAAAGAGTACACATGGAGGGACCCATGGCTCCAGCGGCATATGTAACAGAGGATGACCTTGTTGGACATCAGTAGAAGGAGAGGCCCTTGGTCCTAGGAAGGCTCGATGCCCCAGCATAGGGGAATGCCAGGGCAGGGAGTCAGGAATGGGTGGGTGAGTGGGGGAGCACCCTCACAGAAGGAGGGGGATAAGGGGAGGAGATATGGGTTTTCCAGAGGGGAAACCTGGTAGGGGACAACATTTGAAATGTAAATAAATCAAATATCCAATTAAAAAAAGAAAGTTCATCCCATGAAATTTTAATTCTATGACTCCCTATATAACACCTAAAATAATGACAATATTGATGACTTGCCAACTTGAATGAGGGGGATCCAACACAGCCCATCTCTAGATGATGAACTATAGGCAATTAACAACACCTGAGAGGAATAATTAGTATTCTTCAGGGTAAATTCTCTACCTGGCAATACCAAGAAGTCAGACCCCAAAACATACTAGGAACACTAAATGGACTATTAGATTACTTTATTCATTTATTTGCATATATATATATATGTAACAATAATAATCAAAAGAAAAGAAGATGTAAGTTTGAGATATTGTTATTTCTAGTATTTATTGATGTATTTTCATATTGAAACATTTTAAAATGCATCATTAATTTACCTTTATCACAGCACGATTCCAATTCAGTCTCTCCTCAACAGGCAAACATACAGTTTTTGCTATGGACCCTATCAGAAAATTTTAACCTGTCATAGAACTACATATGACTCTCGTCCTATTGGAAGAGTCTAGGAAGCCACAGACTCATATTTAGTATTTAATACTCAATAATTTATTCTCACATGTGTTTAGAGATGAATCTTTTATCATAGAATATTTCAAACTATGAAATTGGCCATCCTCATTCTCTACAATATTTCTTCTCATTTAAAATTTGAAAGAGATACTTGCCATATTCTTTTCATTATTTAGGCTTCTTCCCTTTGATGAATGATTATTGTAATATACTGCTTTTAAAGTATCATTTTATATTTATTACCTAGTTCATCTATCTCAACTTATTAATTTTTCCCAATGTACTTTTCATACCATTGTGCCTTTATGGGACTTCACATCATCCTTTCTTTCATAACTCTTGTTCCAGCGGAGTGATGTAGTTCAGAAATCAGACTGTCCAATGTGCCACCCTTTCTTTCTTTCTTTCTTTCTTTCTTTCTTTCTTTCTTTCTTTCTTTCTTTCTTATTCTTTCTCCTTCTCCTTCTCCTTCTCCTTCTCCTTCTCCTTCTCCTTCTC